>CACVKI010143937.1:0-47624 GCA_902732785.1 Trichogramma evanescens | reverse complement strand
TCATTTTTGAGTACAGATTTGAATTCTACATCAAATTTTCCATGAAAAAACATGGTTCAGCAATTTTTTCATATGCACCCCAGAAAAGCAGAGTATAACAAGCAAAATATCCTCAAAACATGAAAATCCAACTTTGAGGTCCTGAAAATTCAATAGGGTTGGACCTAGAGGGCTGAGATGTTCAGGATTTTCATTTTTCATTGTGTTCTTGAAGAGTACATGATTAGTTTCAACTTCATTTTTTTGGCCTGCAACACCTGTTGTGGAATAGCCCATATATATATTTTTCGAATCTCGTTCGTTCGAGCCGAGCCGGTTGACTGCGCTCACGATATTATCAAATATTTAAATGTACAACAGTACATTGGTGGGCGCAGTGTTTTGCGAAGAAAGAAAAAGGAAAATAGAATTAATCATTGCGCTCGACGATGAAAGCTCGCGCGCGCGAGAGAGAGAGAGCAAAAACAAGCCGCGACGATGGAAAATGATTCTAAATTTATTTCGTTCATTGGGTTACGCGCGCGCGTGTTTTTTCTTCCGCTCCGAGCGCGATCTCGCCTCGTGTATAATTAGCGATTTTTTTCTGTTTGCTCTAGAAAAAATATATATAAAATACAGCTCGCAGCGGGGCATATTCTATCGATTTTTCGGTATATCCTTTCTGTAGCTTCTCTCTGGTATTATTTTATACGTGAATCGCGCGACTAATGAAGCCCCGCCGTCGTCGTCGTCGTGTCAAGCTGCGGCATGAAATTACGACCGCATACACATACACATACATATTGGCTTTTAATCGAGCCATGAACTTTTCCGAGGCTCGATTTCGAGACGACAACGACGACGACGATTAATCATGCCAAAAACGCCGAATATATGTAACATTCGGATCGATTGCGTCACGATCGCTCGACGGATGTGTGTATACAGCGATCAGCGGATATATAATGAAAATCTATAATAATTCACGAGCCGCGCGCGGCCCCCGTGCGAATTACATCGCAATTAAGGCCAGAACGAAACGTGTTCCGTTTTATATATATTATCCACACGGACGCACACTTGCACAAAACGGATATAGATTATGCAATGGGCTATTCCCTTGTGGCGGGTGCTTCTCTCTCTCTCTCCCTCTCCATTTGATGTCTGAAGCGTCGCGTAATAATATATACATCATCATCAGCAGCAGTATGTATAATGCGTATGTACATGAGGCACACACACACACGATCACGAAGGGGATACTTGAAAATTGAAATTCTCCCATACACGCATACATGTATGCATTTAGCGCACACACATATATAATACATAGTAACTATATCGCAGCTGCAACGAATGCGGCTGAATTATTTCGCTTGGAATTCGTCCTTCGTTCGTGCTCCTCATAACACGTTACTTCATTATTTTCATTTTATTTATTTATTTTTTTGGTCCCATTCGTTACGTGCGCGATGGACGTAGGCGTCTGATACAGTGAAAATCACATAACTCGAAGAAAATGTCGCCAAAATGCAATTTTTTTTTAATCATGAGATCGAAATACTTTATACAGTTGCAAATCTTTTTTGAGTCGTCTTGATAAGCCTCGTTGTAACAGCGAGCGTGACCATGCATAATGGTACCTAAAGTTAACGCTAGACGGCGAGATGCTCGAAGTCGCGAAAATCACAAGAGAAACAGCAAAGTTATAGCAATAATTAAAAAAAAAAAACTTGATGCAAACTTTTACGGTTGAGTCTCTAATAAGCAGCGTATTTGAAAAAAAAAATCTCAATATCTGTATAGTTTTTCTGATCTTACTTAACGAAGAGCACATTTTTCTCCCCTTAAATCGAGTATCAATATTACATGGCTGCTAAATAATTCGAATTTTAGATTACGCGATTTAGACTGCGCACATCGCATCGCATCGTGTAATTCATTGAACGGAGGTTTTCTCTTACACCTTATGTATCGAGGAAAATCGAGACGACGCGGATCGAATGCATATGTCTGCACAGTGTAGCACTGGGATCGCATCGGCTTCGACGATCGATTTTTGATGCTCAAAATCTTTATCGCGAAAAGTAGGGCCCACCTCGGTTTTGCTCAGCTGCCATCCCCGAGGCCGGTCAAGGTTGTTCGTTTATATATTCGAGCGCGTCAGGCACGCAATGATAATGATAATAATAATAATAATAATAATACATAGGAGACGATGTTAATACGGAGAGCTGCTTGGATCTGCATAATTGAGCTTGCGCGTACGATGTGTGTTATGTTATGCATGTCATATATCGCGCGAGTACATAATGCACACGCACGTATGGTCGGATTGAATAATTGATAAAGTTTATGAATCGTGCGTAGGCATTAAGCCCTCGTGTCCGCGGGTATATATTTTTCCGCGAGTGTGATACGCAACTTGATACAAATGATGAAGAATCTGAGAGTATATAAGGACAAACATTTATTAGATTGTTGCACTTGTGCGCATTTTTAAATTGACCTGACAATTACAGTTTTATCGTTTCAAAAAAATTAGACCAGTATACTTTGAGTTTCTGACACTAGATTGCGAGTACCTTCATCTGTAAAAAATCCGCAAGTGGTAAAGTCGAAATAATCGTATAAATCGAAGCTAGGTATTGAAAAATTTCAATTACATGGTAACTAGCCTTATGTCATCCATAAGAAACGAAGAATGTTGTGAATTCCGAAGCGGGTTTTTGATAGATTTATTTTTGAGTGCAAGTATTAACGAAAATATTGAGCCAATTGACTTCAATTGAAATTTTACACTTAAAACGTAGAAAATTAAGAATAACTATCGAATGAATGGTAACATCGTTGACCACACATTGCTGAGCATTTCTGTCCTAGGTTACATATGAAATTCATTTTGTGCCCAAGTAAATGAATCGATTTTCTTAATAAAGTTTTCCAAGTATAATAACTAATTCATGAATTCTGAATTCAAATTTTCACAGATAAAATAATTAAAAAAAAAAGAATCAAACAAAATTGAAAATCATAAGCCCTACTTAGCCATGAAAATACTCAAACGATCCGTCTTGTGTGTGCGCGCGCGCGCGCACTTGAACTGATTAAACGCGTCTTTTACGGCGTTGCCCCATTAGTTGATTCTATAAATTTACCGAGAGAAAGAGAGAGTCAGTGAGAGAGCGAATATTTACCGACCCACGTCTTGGCGTGTAAAACAGCAGCAGCAGTAGCAGCGTGTGGGTGGATGGATGGGCGCAAGAACGAGCTGCGAACACACTCGCTCGGCGTATTAAAGTTTTCCCTGACTCTCATAAGTATATAATCCTTATATACCGAGTAAAATTTCGAATCCTCTTCTTTCTCTCTCTCTCTCTAAATCTTCGACAAGCCGTTTTATTATCAGTAGCTTGTGCGCATGTGATAACAATCGCAACTTAATACGCATGTTGTTTATACGCACGTTAACGATTTAATCATTGTAAAAAAAAAAAAAGAATAAAACTATCCCGTTTTTCATTCCCTTATCCCCAGGCACTAAGTAATTTTTTTGCTACTCGTTATCGCTCAACCACCCGCCGCGATCGAGACAAATCGAGTCGAGCTTTTCCTCACTGTATATATAAATTTGTTACAATTCGCAAAGCAATTCATCACCAAAAAAAAAGGAAGAAAAAAAAAGTGTCGAGCCTACTACATAATATATAAAATACTCTAGTCGGTCGAAAATTACTTCCTAGTTAAAAACGTTATAATGTTAATAGCCGCTCTCTATATATAATAGCACCAACGGTTAAGCGACGAAAAAAGCTCGAGTCGTCGTTGTCGTCGTCGGGTGTGTCGCCGCCGCCGCAGCCAAAAGGTTATCGCACCTCATTGTCGCGACCTCGGCCGCGACGAGAGAAAGAGAGAGAAAGAGAGCTCGCGTGTGTAGCAGTAGTAGTATATAATAATAATAATGATAAAATATACACGTATATAAAGCACACGACGAGCTTGCAAGCTCTGAGGTTAAACGAACGCTCGTGTGCACGCTCGAGTTTCTCATCTCTCTCTCTCTCTCTCTCTCTCTCTTTCCCCCTCATGCCTAAATAACGCACACCTTAAACGCATTATAATATTGTGTGTGTATAGCCGCGTTGTCGTGCCAGCTGGCAACCGAGTCCGACGAGAGCTCGTCTCATATATATGTGTTTGTGTGTTGGTGTTTTTATATAGTCGTAGTGGTACCAGTAGTATTAGTTGAGGCTGTAGACACGTGCGCGAGCTTGAAAATTTTGCACGAGTAGAACTCATGGACATATCACCATCTCATCTGCATGCGTCCACCGCATGCGTGTAATCACAGCTTTCGATATAGTAGTCTCTCTAGCTCTCATGATCTCTTACCGACGATCGTGTTGCAGTATAATTAAGAAAGAAAGAAAAAAAGTACGCAACAAAGAAGCAGCAAGAGAGAGGCAGCGGACGCAACATCGGCGTCAACATGAATTCCTCGGCGAGGGCCCAGTCGACGCCGATGGAGCTGCAGACGCTGGGCGGCGCCGCGTCCGATCGCAGCCTCGCTCTGACCACGACCGCGGGCAGCCAGACCACGATGATGACGACGGGCACGACCACGGGCCAGGCCGAGCACGTGACCTCGTCCGGGGCCCATCATCATCATCATCAGCATCATCAGCATCGGAGCGCCGCTCAGCATCGTCATCATCATCACAATCGCAGCCGTAGCGCGCCCCGCCAGCCGGAGAAGCCGGCCCGCAAGCGGGCCAACAGCGCCACGCTCAAGTCGGGCATCAGTCTGGCCTCGATACCGGCCCACATCCGGCTGACCATGCTCAACAGCGGCCTGCTCAGCTTCGGTAAGAGAAACAAAGACACTGATAAACAATTGTTAATTATGCGTAGAAGTACACCGTGTATGCTTTATCCCCGACACAATTAGGCGAAGGCTCTGTGAGCTCTTGAGATATCTGTACTACATTGTTCTCGACTACACTTGGCAAGGAAAATTTTTTACCTTTGACCCGACCGATGATTATTTTTTTTTTTATATTCATCGCTCCGCACGATCTCGAGCAATTGAGAAATTGATTTCGTGTACATGTATATATAGTTAGTGGTTGCCGCTACTGCTCTCCACTCTCTATATCGATATTTTTAACCACGTAACAGCTCTCTCTCTGCGCGCAAAGGGGGATGAGATAATAAAATAAAATAAAATAAAATGAAATAAAATAAAAACGGGAGGAGGGGGAAAAAAAAAGGAAACAAACTGCGAACCGCAGTTGTGCAGCGTCGATATACGGATGTATACACATCTATATAAAAAGTGTATATATAATAATGCGATATCAGTCGCACACACCGCTGACCACAATGAATTTCATCGATATCGGCGGAGTTTTTTACCCCACACCCCTACCTCGCACACACGCGCCACTCGGTAAATATTTCACTTTACTCTCGTTTTTGTCGTCGTCGTCGTCGTTGTCGAAGTTACAATCGTACACGTTTATAGATCGGAGCGCGTGTATCGATTTTATTGTAAATACAGGCATAATGTAAGCTCGAAGCGTGTGCGCGTGCCCATGCGTATAATTCGATATTCAATCGCGCTGCGCGCCCCAGCGGCACTATGTGCACAACGTAATTTTAGTATATACGTACGCCTACACACGCGCTAGGTGAATTTTCCTAAATATTTTGAACGCAGCAGCAGCAGCAGAAATGGTAGTAGTATAAGCTACACGCAATCCGTCCTATATAGTCTCCGAGCCTCGAGCTGCTGCTGTGCACGTGTTTTCTTTCACCGAGCGAGAGAGCTTTCGAGCCCGCCCGTGTATCTATGTGTGTGTGTGTGTGTGTGTGTGTGTGTGTGTGTGTGTATAAGAGAGAAATTTTGCTCTTGCTCGTCACGAACGCCATAAATACATTGGCGGAGGTGCCTACACATATGTGTGTGTGCGCGTGCTATATACGTATTTGTACAGTGTTCGATGCATGTATACACATGTGTGTGTGTATATATAGGCCGGTTCTGGCCGACTGATCTTGACACAGATGGGGGATACAGAGAGCTAAATGCACACAAGCTCTCGCTGCTGCTGTGCCGATGGAGAAGCGCTTTTATATATATATAGGAACATATATGGGACTTTGACCCTCAAAACTCTTCTCTCTTCTCTCTTCTCCTCTTTCGCGCGCGCGCGCGCCTATCTGCGCATCGTGTAAATACGTTATATGTGTGTGTATACATTGTGAAAATATCGGTTCGCACCTTACTTAATAACCCATGTATCGCGCCCTTGACGTTTTGTGAAAATGTGTCGACGATTCATGTACGACAAAACTCTCCCTTTTTGTTCTTTATTTCCTTATCGGTGTACTTCTTTTCGTGTACTATTATATGTGTCTCGGTCGAACGACGACCGTTTGCGTGGGTGTATCTTTTTTTTTTTTTTTTTAATTCAATCGCATAACAGTTGATCCGCGATGACAACTCGCTCAACACGACTTTGTTTGCAGCTCTGTTAATTCGAGCGTGGAATTTTTTTTTTTTCATATTGTTTCGACTCTTTTTCTCTCTATTTTTACATATCGAATTCAGTCGGGTTTGAAACACAGATCGAAAAATCGGTAATCTCGCAGCTCTGCGTTGTGGTTAAAATGTACATATTGGGAAATTATGCATACGCGCGATATGATGGAGATCCGTGCGTCTGTATTTGTACGATGGAAACTGTTCAAAGTTTCGCCTCGTTTGGTATGTGTGTGTATTTTACAAACGGTCCGAAAAGTTTCTTCAACAATTTTTATCTCTATATTTGTTGCGAGAAACGGGCGAAAAAAAATACCCTCGACTCTTCGTAAATTCTTCTCTCTCTTCGAGCTCTCGTAAAAAAAAAACCTTCTCTTTTTTAATAGCTCAGTGCTAACTTTTTTTTTATCCAAACACACGCAAAAAAAGAGAATCGATTCTATTTATACGTCTTTCAATTGTATTTTAATGGAAGAATTCGGATTAGAGCAAAAAAAGGAAGAAAACAAAAACGAAAAAATAGCCCGACGCGATTGAATTCGGACGCGGAGATGCAGCACCAACGGGCATTGTTTATGCTAAGTCTGCGTAAACGATTGTTCATTATATATTGTTATTATACTCGACGCGAGGGCAGATCTCGCGATACGAAAGTGAAAAATAAAAAGTTTTTATCGGTGTGCAAAGAAATTACACGAATTATTACCGCGCCGATGCTTTATGGTCTAAACTTTTATCCATATTTACTTTTGTCGTCTTTCTCTCTCTCTCTCTTTCCCTCGAGAGATTTTTCTGCGAATAAAAAAGTCACAAGCCTGAGATAGAGAGTCTGGTCAAGTACTGTGCACATATATGTACACACATACACACGTATACGTGGTCCGTTTTCATCGATCGTGTAACTCTCCGTCCACGCCGTTTATATATATCACACGTATGTGTTTGTATATACGTATGTGTGTGTGTGTGTGTATGTGTGTGTGTGTGGGCAGAGCAACGAAACTTCCTGCAACAGAGATAGAGAGAGAGAGAGAAGTGAGCAAAATTCACGAGACGCAGCGCGTTTCGATCTATATACACATAACATCCGCCCAAACTGTGTCAGTAGTAGCAGATCGTAGTAGTAGTAGTAGTGGTAGTGGTGGCTGCGCGGCGCCACACCCTTCGATCCAATCTCTCTCTCTCTCTCTCTCTCACGCACACGTGCTCGGGAGGGAAGAAAATTATCCTCTCTCTCTCTGCAGAGCAGCGAAAATTCGAAAGAGCAGCAGAGGACTGCCCTTTTCGATATAATTTAATTACATCTAATTGTTATTCGTTAATAAAGGGACCGGTATATAGCACACACCAACGGGTATACAATTATTCTCTGGTATCGAGTTATCGACGATACGACATTTCTATTATATATCCGTGTATATATATCGGGCTCGATAATCACCCTTGACTTTTTTATTCATAAATTTAATGTAATAATTGCCCGGTCACACGCGTACGTACTACGTGTTATTGACATTTTGTGAGGTTGTTAATTTGCCCTTAGTCCTCTATTTTTTTTATTTCAGAGGATAATTCATCCACGTCGATCGATTTTTATTTATAAATAAAATTTCGACGATACTCGAGGAATCGACAGCTGCCGTATTACCGAAGGTTATTTAGTAACAACGTTTTCGAGCGCGCGTCTCGCGCAGTTGTAAGAAATTCTATTTTTGCAAACACTTTGGATTTCAATTGTTTCACTTTTAATGCGTTATTATTGTTGTTGTTACGACGAGTGGGCGCAGGAGCACGTGTCGCGCGATCAATTTTTTCTTTCATACCCTCTTCGTCGCGACGGTAGATGGGGTTTTACGACTTTTTTGCGACTATTTAATAAAAATGACGCGCGTTAGACGATGTGCATCGTCCATATAATTGAAATGAAATCTCTAAAACAGCGAGAAAAGAATAAGAATTAAATAAGCAATCGCACGACCGAAACAAGACGACAAATTGAAGCAGCATTGCGTTTCAACGAGATTTATATTTTACAATAAATAACATCAGAGTTGAGCTCGATGGAGCCGATAAGATACTCGAAAGGATTAAGATGAAGAGCACGAGATAATTATAACTTCGTAATTTTCATTATCAAAATCTGCGCATCGATCTTGCAGCTGAATTCATCAGTACTCCCGGCTACGCCAGTACTGCCTCCGGTACACGGAATATATAATATAATGTTCAGCTTTCGCCTCGTGTCGTTGCAGCGCACGAATGCATTTACATCGCGCCGACTGTGCGGTTATTTCGTATTATCCTTACAGATGCAATATAATACAGATGAGATTTTTGTAAACATATGAAAGTAATTATAAAAAAAATTTCTGTTTACGTCTTTACGCCTCAAACTTTAACTTTTCGTCTCTTTTTCAATTAGTATTCTCAAAAGTGATAAGCCTATTGCGGAAAATTAAAAAAAGTGAAATTGAAAGTGGATTTATTGGCGTTCATCTTATACATTGCCACGAGTACGCCTATTGCAGGAGCGACTTTCACGCAACGCGCCATCTTGCGGTTGGATCGTAAAGTTGGATGTGAAAAAGGGAACATGAAGTGAAAACAACAAGTCTTTATTATAGGGCCGTGTCGAATGTTCCGTGTGCGCCCATTACATGGTGTAAGTCCGGGAAACCAACATATATTATAGCATTGAGATATGTCGATCCGCGAAGTAAAAAAAAATCTAGCGAGTGTTGTATCATAGAAAAACAGAGACTTTTCGACGCGAGTCCACTCGTTTCGTTTTATAGCTGCGACGAGCGTTCGTAAGGTTTAGCGCTGTGTTACCTCTTTGTCTCTTTCTCGCTCGCACTGTATATAATATGCTCGCGCGCTCGAGTAACAACAACATGGTATAATAGCTCGTGCACACACGTTTACATCGGCATAATGCGGGTCAGTACGCGTTACGACGCCGCAGCGTGAACAACGAATAGAGATCGCATCGCTTGCGCGAAGCAAGTGACCAAAAAGTATTTCTTTCGTATCGCATCAGCGACTGTGCGTGTGTTGTGCGTGTGCAGTGTGTATATCGCAGGAAAATGTCCGACGACGGATCCGAAGCCCATTCCATTCCCGAGGAAGCCTTGATCTGGCCACAAATATTGAAGAGCCTACGAGATTTGTTCAATTGGACGAGCGAAGTGGAACGAGATTGCTTTCTCTGGATCGTGTATTGCTTGATCAGAGATTGGAAGGGTCCGCTTCCCGATCTTCGAGACATCTTTCGTCGCGAAGAGATCGATCTGCTTCTCACGCGTTCCGCGTACTACATGGGAAATCCGGACGACTACGATACTCCGGGAACGCGATTCTACGACTTCGTGATCCGCAGCGGTTACAGGAACGAGCCCGACCTCGATGAAAACGGCGAGCCACTGCTGTGTCGCACCACACCGATACACATCGCGGCCAAGATCTGGTCGCTCCGCCGCGACGTTCCGGTTCGCGAGCTCTTCAAGATTTACGACAAGTTCGACGCGAACTACGCCGACGAGGCCGGATACACGCATTTCCACGTGGCCTGCGAGTACGGCTTCGACGACGTCGTCGAGAAATTTTTAGAAGCCGGTCAGGATCCGGATTGTCTCGGCTCGAGATACGATTGTCCGCCGCTGCACTTGGCTCTGCTGCAGAAATACGAGGAGACGGTGAAATTGCTGCTCACGAGAGGGGCCGATCCGAATCTGGCCGACGCGGAGGGATCGACGGCTCTGCACGTCATTGCCCGCAGAGGCGATCTCTTTTACGACGAGATCGCGGACTCGTTCTTCGGGACGAGCGACGAGATGGGGCGGACGTTGAGGATCGACGCCCGGGACAAGTTGGGCGATACGCCGCTGCACCGGGCGACGGAGCTCGGCTACTGGTACCTGGTGAAGTCGCTGCTGGGGCGAGGCGCCGATCCGAACGCGGCCAACGAAGAGGGATGGACGCCTCTGCACCTGATCAGCAAGAGAGAGCAGAGTTACGACGACGACTCGGCGAGGAGATTTTTCGAGATCAACGACGAATTCGATCGGACGACGGTGCGTATTGATGCCAAGGACAAGTCGGGTCGGACGCCGCTGCAACTGGCCGTGGCGAATCTCGCGCCGAAGAACGTCGGCGTGCTCTTGGATCGTGGCGCTGATCTGACCGACTTCATTTTTCCCGCTGAGATCAGACACTTCAATCGAAAATACGAGAGTGACGGAGGTTGGGTTCTTTACAAGTTGATACAGGCGTGCAACGCCATGATCGTCGTCGAACGCCTCCAGAAGGCAGGATACCGGCTGCACCGTAACGACGCCCTGACGATCATGAAATTTTTCGCCGAGCACGGATTGTTCCACGAGTCCGAGCGGCGGCCGAATCCAAGGTCGTACAAGGACAAAAAGTTCGCCGACGTAGCCAAAGAAATAACGATCCTTCCGAGTCTGTCTCTTTACGACTTCGTCCGATCGCGTGGATCGCCTGCACCCGACGAGGCGGCGGCGAAACCGCTCGAATACGAGGACTACCACGAGCTGTGGCGCTCGCGAAAATTGCGCCAACTGCCCAAGAGGGGCAGCTACAGGGACGTCTGCGCTCGGCATCTGTGCGAGATACTGTCGAGAGGATTTTTTCGCCGCTGGGCGCTGGATGGCTTATCGGAGCTGACGCGCTTCGAGCTGCCGACACACTGCTGCGAAATCGTCGTCGAGAACTCGACCAACGAAGATCTGTGGCGTATCTGCTTGGCGGCTGCGCAACTGGCCGAAGCTCGTGAATGAATCGCGATGAGCGTATACTTTTGTCTTGTATTTTTTTTTAACGTCATCGTTCGAATGAATAAATTTGAAGAAAAATTTAAATCAGAAATTTTAGTTTTAATTTTACTCCAGTTTTTTTTTGTCCAGTCAGCAAAGTTCAATGAAGTTATCTCGAGAACTTTTTCACTTGAAATACGTCACCGTTTATTGTAAAAAAATATGTTTGCACGCGAATCGTTCAAATAGGCAAAATATTTTATTTTGAGAATATCGAATGTTTTTCTTCCTTTATCCGTATATCGCTCGAAACTAACGCTAAAATAGTGTAAAAAAAGTATACAGCTCGAGGTATGCATATAGGCAAACAGAGTAACAGATTAAAATGTACATATGATCGATTCTCCGTGAAATCGAATGGCCTGTAACAATTTATTTCTCCTTTGACATGGAAAAACTTGTATCTAATTTTAATACAAATTTTCGAGACTGTCTGTACTCCTTTTACGCCAACCCGAATTATTGCTAATTTTAAAGAAATTCCTTGCTCAGACCTGACATGATGTTTCAGGCCATATATAAATAAGGCCGCTTTCCTATTTCCAATTCCCGAGCTCGCGCGCAACAACGAAGTTTTATTTTGTTTCCCTCGATGAAGAGCACAGAAAATAGAAGAGGGAAAAAAAGTAAAGAAGGAAACAACCCTGAGACGATTGTAAGCTCGCTGAGAGAGAGAAAGAGAGATCTAGGTATGTGTGTGTGTGCATTTTTTGAAAGCTTCTCGAGATGTGCTGTCGCGCGCACGTACAATGTTGTTCTTTATTTTTATTATTATTATTGTTATTTTTTTTCCACGCACAAACGAAAAAAGTACATACATATACGAGGAGAAAAAGAGAGAGAAAGAAAGAGAAGAAGAAGAAGAGAAAAGAAAGAAAAGCTTTTTTCGCCGCGTCAAAAGCTCGCTTGACTTTTGCGAGCGATAATTTTTTTTCTCCCTTGTTTTTCTTTTCTTTTTCCTTTTTTATCATCGCGCCAGCATCATAGCTACTTTTGTGGATATGCTTATAGGTGGAAAAAAGAAGAAGATGAAGAGAAAAAACGAAGGGGGAAAAAGTGGCAAGCGACCTTTGTAACGACATGTAAAAGGATGCGCACACACTGTCACACACACACACATATAACCTATAGCTCGTTTTTATTCTCCGTTGAAACTTTTTTACGCGCCGGTTTTTCTCCTAATTTGCATTGATTCTCTCGGGTATATCGATGTACAAGCGCGCGTGACCCCCTTTTTTCCGCAACGCTATCAGGCAATTTCGAACATTTTACTAAAAAAAAAAAAAAGAAAAAAAAAGCAAGGGAAAGAGGGGCAAAAAAATCTCTAGCGATCGCCACTCATTCTTTGAAGTAAAGCTCTGCGGCCGCGCAGCGCCACATTATATATAGCTTTTCATTCTGTGTCGCCTCTCCTGCGCGCGCGCTGCACCGTCGAAGTGCCAGGAAAAATAGCATCGGCCGGGGGGATATTAAAGGGAAAAAGGTTCTTTCAACCTCGCCGCCCTTTTGCGCGTGGCCACGAAGAAAAGTGTAAATTATCCAGGTAGAAACCTTCAACGTTAATTATGGCCTGATGATGAAAAAATGACTATTTGAAATGTTTTAGAATACGTCGCCATTAATTGGCTTGCTTCTGGCGAGTTTTCCGTTGCCATTGTAATGAAAATATTAAACGCGTTTGAAATCGTCTGAAAAATGATTAATTAATTATTTCAAAAATTTAGATCAGTTTTCAAAAACTTTAAATAGCATGATATCACTTCAAGTTTTCACCACTAGATGTCGAGGGGCCTTTATCTATAAATCTGCAAGTGACAAAGTAAACATAAATGCATAATTGAATAATTTTTAATCGTGGTTACGACTTTTAAACCGTTCATTGGAGCAACTCCAAAAAATCAATTGTTTATCTGCATAAGTATAATCACAAGTTTCACTTGTACTCACACTCTCTTGCGATCTGTACGATTTTTATACTTGTAAATAGTCAAAAAGCATTTCTATCAGGTTTAGATCGGCTCGTTTAATGAAGCCCGCTCACGTGCGTACGCGATATCTCGAACGCAGCTTCAATTATTATTATTATTGTTTTTTTGCACCTACTATCTACTCGAACCCACACGAGAGCGAACGAGCGAGAGTATAGTAGCAGATGTCATATTCGAAGCACACACTCGTGTATACACACGCAAACAGTGTCACTAATCAAGTTTTCCCGAACGCCCCGAGTACTCTTCCGACTGTTATTATATCATCGAGCTCCTCGTAGCGCAGCCGCTTGATTTTTCGAGCATCGTTGACACACTATATGTACCTGCGGCCGCGATTGTTCTAGGACTCCTTTAGTACCGTACTGATGTTGTATTTATGTTTTTTTTTCTGCACTCGTTGGCGCGCCGAGCGAGTACTTGCCGCGGCTCGGCATCATTACGAAAATAGTTTTATAATAATAAAGGCGCTTAAATGACTCTCGTAAACCCACTTCGAATGGTATATATACGTGTATATAAATATAGACGGAGGGCGAGTGCCGAGGTGCGAGAACTCGAATCAAAGCTGCGAGAGGGAGTCGAGTTGAAAAGCAGACTCCTTCTCTCTCTCTCTCTCACCCTCACCTACACAAGTGGTGTGCAAAAAAAAAACCAAGTGCCAGTTTCTCTCTCTCCTCTGGTAATCCGCGAGAGAAAAAGAAAAACAAGAAAATGTCTTGCCGAGGCGAAAAAGTATAACACGCGAAGATAAGAAAAAAAAAAGAAACGAGATCTCATAAGGAAGAAAAATAATATAAAGGCACGTGTACTACGTGTACTCGGTAGAGCTGCGAGTACCAAGGACCGGGTCTTCGTTTTTTTTTCGCGCGCACGCACACACGCACGCACGAACGAACGAACGAGGGGAAAAGCAGGTCACATCCATGCAGCGCAAGAAAATGTCCCGGGGCTTGCGTTATTTTATCGCGCGACTTCGATATTCCACGCGCTGTCTGTGCGCACCCCCGCGGGTTTTATCTTAATGTTTCCCTACTTCCTGCCGTATCAATTAAGAAACGCGGGAGCGACCAAGTTTTTATACTATAGTGTTTAAATTTCAGTAATAATGATTACTGCAAAGAAAAGGAAATCTTTTTACTATAGAATTTTTTTGATCGATTTCACTACTTATACATGCATCCATTCGACATCTGCTCTCAGTCTCGCATATACTTTTTTGTATGTATAGAGAAGAAAGAGAATAACGAGAGCGCGAGAAATGCGATACGTGTTCCAACTCGTGTAAAAATACCGTGAGTACTCGGCTTTTATGTAACGGTACAACATCGAACACACACACACACACACACACACAGACACAGTGTCAATTTTCCAGAGAGTCTTCTGCTTGAGATGCGCTGCACCGAGTCGCGTTGATATAGCCCCGGGATGATCGCCCGCGTATAAAGATAAATGACTTTGGAGCGGTGGAAGGGTACGAAAAAAGAAGGGTATGAATTTCGCGGTACTTTTATATACGGAGTTTAGTTTTTCGAGATATCATCGCGCGCGCGCGCACGGAGCGTATAAATATTATCCGTTATCACGTGGAATTTCTTGCCCGTTAATTTACAAACTTTTTTGCGCGGCGAGTCGGCGTGAATCATATAGAGCCGCTGAGAAGCTCTTTCAAGAAGTTACACAGGATGCCTGTGATGAAGGTTAATTTATGCTCGGAACTATTTCTTGATATTTTTTCGCCTTCATCAGACTGATAAAGACGCCGTTCTGTGCGTCGTTAGACAAACAAAACTTTGAAATCGGAAATTGAAATTATAAAGTAAACGATACTGAATTATATTTGAGATGCTTCAGCATAAATTCTTCGATGAAAATTGATACATAATTACTGATTTTTTCATAAAAATACAACCACATACACTATTTTTAATGTAAAAATAAACATAAAAAATCAATTTTTACTGCAATTTTAACAATTTCATGGAAAATTAATATTTTTATGTAAGTGATTTATTTTTGAAAAAAATTATGGGAACGCGATCATAATTAAAGTCAGAATCCACCACTAGATGGCTAGTACCTTTATCTGTGAATCCGCAAGTGGCAAAGTCAATATAATTGTATAAGTCAGCGCACATTCTTGAAAAAGACTCATAATTACAATAATTCTTTGTAATTTTTTTGAAAAAAACCTTGTTTCTGGGGCTGACTTCATAATTTCATAAATGCTTCTATCATGAACTTTTATGTAGTTTATGAACTCGCATGAAAATTTTTCATATTCTCACTTCACGTTTCTTTAGACTTTGAGCGGGCGAATCCTTCATCATTAGGCGCTTTATCATACCTAAATTCTTCTAGTTAAAATTTTAGAGCGTAAATCGTATTCGAACCAGTCGCGCAGCTGCCACTATCTCATCGTAATACTCGATGAAGTCGATTCTTCTCAATACTTGATCAGGCACCAGAGACGTCATTTCATCGCCAAAAACCACAAAACACCAGTAAACCTATTGCGAATCGTTTATCTTACACGAACACGAGGAAAGCTCCTTTGATCGTGCTGAACGATAAAATAATGAATTTTCTCGACTTTTCTCGCGCGCGCGTGTGTGTGCTTTTGCTCTGCCCGCAAACAAAGACTTTTCGGGGTAAAAGCGCCTTTTTCTTAATTAAAGCTTTAAACCGAGTTAACGCTTTACACGCGTGTCTTCTTTGATAATGTTACGTATACACGCCCACATTCGCGAAATGCACCTGCCACCGTTTGTGGCTACGTTCCCATTATAATTATCTTTATCTCTCTCTCTCTCTCTCGCACGTGCTAAGCAAGCAGTTTCCCGAGGATTTGCAACGATTCGCGCCGAGAGGTATATCCCCTTTTTGTTTCGCGACTTTACACGCAAAATAATGAAAAAAAAAAGGAGGGGAGAACGGAATTACTCTGTATCAAGGTTAAAAAGAGGATCCGTGCCCAAGAGCAAACCCGTTCGAACGTGAATTATACGATTACGCGTCGCCCGCGCGATTCGAGATAAGCGTGATACTTACAACGCGCGTGGGTATACGGTTCGTAATTTCCGCGAGTTCTTGCATTGTGATATTTTAAATATCCTTAAAAATCACATCTAAAAATTTTGAATCGTTAAGCCGCTGGCTTTTGGAATATTTAAAAACTAAAGTCCATTCGTGAGAGATAAATTTATCTATTAATGCTTTATGGCTCGCGGATGATCAAAAAGATATTCGTTTCTATTAGAGCTATGACAATTATATATGTAATCGCGCGATATCGGCGCGGGGAAAAAAAGTAAAAAAGGATAAAATCTCTGCCAGAAAAATGGCCAACGGATGGAGAACTCGGCCAGCAAAATCGTATTTTCAGAGAGCGAGAAATATATTACTACCATTCATCAATATCGAATCTTTTCTTCCCTCCTCCAGCTGCCTCAAATCGAATATTCGTCATTTTCAATAGATTCCGCATTATTTGACGATCCGTCGCGTGGATAATGCATCTCTATCTCTCTCTCTCTCTCTGGCGCTCGTAACAAGAACAAAATGTGTTTCTGAATAATTGTATCTGTACGGCTGTGTGCGCCATTCGCTATCTCGTAAAACGAGGGTGCAAAAAAAAAAAAATACCACCGCTATATACTTGACAAAGTGTCTCTTGAGAAATCACGGCCGGGAGGGCTCGGTATTTCACACGCCTCGTTGCGATCGGCGGCGGCTATTTTTCTCGGGGGCTAAGGTGGAAACGATTTTTTTTTCGTCCTCGCAGTCTCTCGTCCAGAAAATTTACCACGCCAAGCGCAGCAGCGACGATAAAACCTTCTTCATCTTCTTTTTTTTTTTTTTCAATTTTCGATCTTGCCGCGCTTACGTTCGTTAACGTCGCGAGTTCCGGAAGTTGTTTCGAAACAGTAATTTGTTCTATTTAATTTGCGTCCGATACTCGTGATTAAAGTAGACGTCGACTATAATTTAGTTGCTTAATTGAAAGTCTACCTGAATTTTATTCAATTTACACAGCGTGTCGCGTTGTGAAAAAATAAAAAAAAAATTCTCTTTCGCGAAAAATTGTAAGAGACTCGGTTCTTTTTCCGAGAAAAAGAGGTGAAAACAAAAAAACAAAATGCAAAGATGCGAGCGTAAAAACGAGCGAGTCGAGTCGTGCGGGGCGCGTTCATTAAAAATGTATACCCATTGATTTTCCTTTTTAGCTTCGATGTCGCCGCGCGAGGTGGCTGACCTGTTATGCCGTTCGACTACTGCGGCTGCTGCTGCAGCAAGACCTTCTCACGTGTGCGTCCGTCGCGTACATCTGTTTTTTCCCGCTCTCTAAGCCGCCCCCCCCTCCCCCCCCAACCCCTTTTTTTTTTACTTTTACCGAATTGTTCTCGAGCTCGTATGCGTTACACACCTCTTTGGGATTTACGACGAATACTTTTCGTTTTGTATTACATCGCGAAAGCGTCGGATTTTCATCGTATTGAAAAATTTCGAAAAATATTACCAACGTCATACGAATTAAATTGAAAAATGCGCGAGCCTCGCGCGGCTTCGAGTGTTCGACAATTTTTCAACGCAGCGCCAGCGACGTTGTTTTATCTAATTGGATTTCGTATGCAGTATGGAACGCGGAGTGTGATCCCTTTGTAAAAACCCTTTTAGTTTAATTCGGAGTTGTAAAATTTGAATAATCCTTTTTCGCCGAAAGAGAGACGGTCCCTTTCATCCGCGCGGATGTCTATCGATTCTCTCGCGGCAGCTGTGTGTTTCGTTACTATATACTGCGTGCGACGATTTTGAATGAAAGTCATGGGGTAGTAGTAGCCAGCAGAGTTGAGCTTGTTTTGCTACAAGCTATACACACACAAAGGAATATCAGGTTGCCTTTCGCGCGAACTTCATTCCGAGCATTATATTCGATAGAGACAATTTTTAACTCCCTGAATTTTTCATGTATACGAATTGCAAAAATAATAAGAAAAATTGTTGTTAGAGATAACTAAAACTATGTGCGCAAAAATTTACCATTCTGTATTTTTCATCGATATTTCTTTACTTTTTCTCTTCCAGATAGATACAGAAACGGTGAGTTCGAATACGAGACCCTCGAGTTTGTATTTGAGTAAATTGCATTGCGGAAGAGCATTTCGATGTTGATATCGAGCAAAAACGCGCAATTTTTATGAAAAAAAAAAGGTTGGCCATAAATTTTCTAATCCGTGTGCGTTTGTGTAAACTAAAAAGATAGTTCTTTAGGTTCGTTTTTTTCTGTTTTTACGTGTGACACTAACAACCAATGCATTAGGTTATTTATTTCCATTTTTAAATTATTACGTAGTTGGTAATCATCATTAACAGTGGTTTCGATTCGAATAGCATCATCAATATAGATATTAATTCTTAGAATTCATTATAGGAGTGTTTTGTTGAAATTAATTTAGTTGAATAATAAATATGAAATGTAATACGTACAGGTAAGTCGTGTGAAATGATGGATAAAATTATAAAGATTACTTAGTATTAGCGAACATTGCAGTGCACTAGTGCACTTTTAGATAGCAATTCTAGAAATTTAGGGTCTGTCGAAAATAGTCAACTATGTACTTTTTATTATAAAACATGCTTGTAATTATCGGTAAGTACTTGTTTCAAACTTATTTCTCTCCGCTACTCGCAGCGAAGGTTAATTTCAATGGTAATTTCGGTACATATTTTTTTCGTAAATACTACCATTTCGCGTCGTATACAAATGTCTAATTAACATCGTTAATTAGCCGGATTTGATGAGCCTCATAATTAAAGTCGCGCGCAGTGTAAGACAATTTCACTCTTGCGTGCGAGAACGAGAAATCCTTTCTCTCTCTTAATTTGTTTTTCGTCCTCAAAAAACATTTGCATGTAAATCAAGTTTCAAGATCCCTTGCCGTCGACGCGACGGAACGTCAGAAGTTAACTTTTATGCACAAAAAATTTTCCGTACAAAATTTCGTAATGTAATTTCATAATCCGTAAGGAGGACTAAAAAAGTAAATTCATGCTCACACGAAAGAAAATCAGTCCTCTCCAGTCCGTCAGACTTGACAAATCTATATCCTCCTCTTTCTAACGGCGCCGCTCGACTCCCTTTTTTAGCGTTAAAAGAGAGAAGTGCCGAAAAAAAAAGAAAGAAGAAGAAAAAATCAACCAGAGAGTTCGATTGAAGACCCGCTCGGTATATACGTACACATCTACCTATGTATATACCGCAAGCCGAGCGGTGCACCGCAAAGCTCAAATCGCTATACACAAACACACGCATATAAAGGAAATGGATTTCGCAGCTCGATATATATATCCTCTCTATCTATCTCGACTCGATGAATAGAGCGCGTGGCAAGGCTGTGTATGTGCGTCTATGTGCAAAGTAAGCTTTAGTCCAAAGCGGCCAGCAAGTATACACACAAAGAAACGATTCGACCGATAATTGCTGGCGATAGTTCGAGATCGTCAAATTTTCGTATAATTATAATTCGTATAGCTTATGAGAAAAAATGCCCCTCGATTTTCTGGACGCATCCTTCGATTGATATACTGCACAGCGTGACACACGCACACACACAATCGGATGAATTAATTGCGCGAACGGGAAATTATCGACATCAAACGAAATTCTCTCGCTCACCCCCGCGCACGAGTTCCATTATTATAATAATCGTATCTGCCGATGCTGCTGCTGCGCGTTTATAATATGCAGCGCGCGCACGTGTATCGAAAAAAAAAAAAAAAAAAAAATAGCGACGAATTTCGCGCGAGAGCACTTAGCAAATTGCTCTCACTCTCTCGCCTTTAGCGCATCATCGACGTTCTTTGCCAAACGCACACCTACTACGTATAGGATATATATACGTATGTAATTAATTTCGCATGGATGCGCGCGCACACATATAGGAGCTTTGGAAAAGCTTCGGCTCTACTTAGCGCATCGTGTGAAAACGATTTATCACGTGTGTATAGAGCGCGACTGTCCTTGTACGTGAGAATTATATTTATTTTTTATTAAAATTGAAATATCACGCGATACACGTATAACACACGCTGTACGCGAATTTTATCTTATCAAGCCTCGTGTGGGAGGAGGATTAATACGTTCTTTGAACCCAGACCCAGCGACGTCTCTACGCGTTTTTTGACCCTACGATCGTCCTGGAATATGACCCCCCTTGTTGCTTACGCATTTCCCAAAAAGAAGTTGACGCACGTACTCTCGAGGAGCACGTATAACATTGTATTCATTTTTTTTTTCGACTTGAATTTCGATCACAGGGCAAGTAGAGCATTAAGTATGTTTTTTTTTCTATCTAAACAACAGGCAATTTTGCACGATCGTATGCACTAATCGTTTCGCTTTCAACAATATGTATTTCAATTGATAGTTAAAAATTATGTAATTAATTTTTGAACTATCTTATTAGGAACTTTTTGATGCAGTTATAGTTTTAAAAATGAAAGATTTTAGCTTGCCTAAATACGTATCTGAATATATTAAAGTCATTGATATCGATGATTTGAGATTATTAGTTTCGAAAATTAAATAAAGAAAGAATCTTGAAGTTAGACTCCAACGATGAGGATACGACTGTCATACTTGCCCGTGTATAATCTTTTTATAGTGATATTACCACGATTTTGAATTACCTCAGTAGAAATTATTTAGTGTAATTGATAAATAAAAAGATAAAAATTTTAGTTTACCTGAATGCTCGTCCAAATATATTCGATTTCATTGATATATCATTGCTGAGTAATTGATAAAGTTAGACTCAAACGATGAGTAACCAGAACTCACTTTTTACAGTCTTTTGTAAAACGATTACCACGATTCTGAATTATTCAACCAAAAACATTTGAAAACTGTTAGTTTGCCTGAATTCTCGACGGAAAGTACGATTTGGGGCTCAAGAGTAAAATCGAGTTTCAACTTCACCATACTCGGAAGACTTGAATTTTGTTGAAAAAAAAGTTACGTGCCTAATAATGTCTAGAATTGCTGGGACGTTACTTGACTCAATCGCTCACCACTCGTTCTTCGTTTCAATACGTTCTCCGTGCAGGCGGCCAAAGGGACGCTAGGGCCGGAGAGGCTATCAACGAGTTCCGACGATTCTCGCACGCTTCGGTACAGACCCTGTCTCAGTCCCGTATATTTTCAATGCAATCGTAGTAATCAAAGCAATCCAGTTGGTGTGATTTGTTAATAATCTTTAGTTGTGTCAACGTTCTTTAAAATATACGCACACCTGCGGAACTTCTATTCACTACAAGTTTGATTGATTCTATTTCGATTACGATTGACGCAATCAAATCATCAGAATTCATCTAAATGTTTATGTTAATTGTAATGAACTACTTATGTCATTAATAAATGTTACGTTAAGGTATGATATAGTTATTATATTTTCGGATAAACCAAAGAAGACTTATTTTTATTTGTGAAATTAAAAGTTTAATAAAAACACAATTAATATTTGTCATATGTAGAAAAAATAACACGTGAATCAATTTATTAATAAGTTTTTGAAATATATATTAAAAACAAATACATTTTCAATATAATTGGTTTATCACATGATAATGCCACGAAAATATTTAAAAAAATGAAAAATAAAAGAAAGTTTCTTATCGAAATAATCACAACTGCAAACTTTAGTAGGAAAATTTAAGCTAAATCTATAATAACATTATCTATAATAAAATATATTATAATCATTATCAGTATTCTAAAAATAACAGAAGTCTTTAAAATAACCCAACAACTTAGCGTAAACTTAATTTACATTAATTCCCCCAATAACTCATATTTTGTAATGACTTTGTCAAAATATGATCACTATAAATGCCTCTCCCCAACTTTGGACAATACATCAGGTCTTACTCCGTTGGCAAAACCTCTTACCAAACCTCTAGTTATGGAGGCTTTAATGATATATTGCATGTAATAAAATTTTTCAGTAAATTCTGTTTCATTAATTAATATATTCCTCCAGTTCGACGTGCTAAGTAAATTTGCACATTCGCTCGAGGTGCAGGTGCATAAGTCTAAGAGCGACACGGACTCCTGGATTATTGTTGACTTTGCGCGTTTCAACTCATCTGCAATCAACTCGACATCGAACTCGCTGATGTTCTCAGTAAGCTGAAATAAATTGCTATTCTCTTTTATAAGTGTCTCGAGTCCTGCGAAAATATCCGCTGGAACATGAATTTTTCCATGTTCAATAATTTGTCGGTGAATATTGAGTTCGTGGTGAAACTCAAAGCAACGTCCCAGTGAAAAGCTGTTTTGCTTCTCTTCTTCGTAAAAACTTCGTAAAGATAGTGGATTTGATGCTGCACATAAATCATATGTTTTTTATGGATTATCACAATGTCATTTATACAATTTTACGGATTAAGCTTACCAAAAGCAGCGACATAGCTGGCATTATAAAATTTTACAGAAGGTACGTGAACCTCCCCGAATCCAATCATAAATTGTAACACTCTGAGTTCTCGATTTCGTGTCATTTGCAATCCGTGAGTCTTCAAGATCTCGACGATCTTCAGTATATTCTCTGTCATCTCCAAATTCCTCAAAATCCCGTGTTTTTGCTCTGGAAATCCACATTGAAACGTTACTGTAAGTGGATCGGCGCCGAGCTCTAGCAGGACCTCAGTGGCTTTGAGATTACAAAAAGACACGGCTACATTCAAGGTCGAATGTCCCTCCATGTCCAGTACATTTACGTCAGCATTGTACTCACTGATAAGTTTTCTTAAAACCATCTCGATGGTTGGGTGGCTCATATGATCATATGATTCTCTATGTTTTTTTGATCTTCTTCTTTTGTTTTTTTGATAGAATCTTCGGACAATAAAATGTAAAATATTTTCCCCATCGTTGTTCCGGTGGGTCAAGTCCGCCCCCGCATCGAGCAGTTTTTCCATCGTTCTGTACTGCGACGAAATCCTTTCATTATCAACGTACCCGTATCTGAATAAGTTTTGAATGGGCGAGTTGCCTTCGGCATCAATGGCGTTCACGTTCGCGCCGTGTTTAATCAAAAAATAAATCGAAATTTCGTTTTGAATATATTGGTTGCCGTCGGGATCATCGTCCGAAAAAGGTGTCGATAGACGACGGCAGAGCTGGATTAGCAGCGTCGTACCGTCCCTGTAAGATAGATCTGGTCTTACTCCATGTCTTAAGAGTACCTGCAAAACGTCTTGACTTGGTTTTCTCTTTGACAAGGATCCATTATTCAAGTTTTCGTTTATACCGGAATTTAGTAGGGCCTCGACCAATTCCGCGTGACCCATCTTGCAGGTCACTCGGAAGTGTGTGTTGCCAGTGAATGGGTCTTTATAGTTGATTTGACAGCCATAAATCTTGCCCAATAATAATAATATATCTTTTTTATCATCTTGTAACATATGAATGGCTGTTCTTGTTTTTAATGGTAAATTATTGATCTTTTTCCTATGATTATTAAATAATTGAGCCACCCTGATTACATCTTTTTTACATGTTTCAATTAATATAATATTAGCATCGTGATCACTTAAATTTTTAATTATTTTTTCGGGGTTTTTTCCCGATGTTAGGCTCTGGTATATTTGTTTAAGTTGGCCTTCTAATTCAATAGAAGTATTGCAGTTATTGAACGGGAAGGGCGAAATATTTGAAACCTGTGAAAAAAACAAAAAAATTGTCAAATTTCAGAGAAAATCAATATTTACATTTTGACGGCTTTCCCCACCGTGAGATGCACACGCGAAGCATCACGAAGCCGTTTAAGTGATAGTAAATGTTATCGTATATAATTATGTATAATTAATGATGTAACTAAATACTTTTATATAAGGAGAAATTTTTCAAATTTTCAAGAAAAAACAAATTTTCAGAAAAACTATATTACAAAGTGATGTGAGCCTACCACTACATACAGCACAACTGTACCGGGTGATCGCTCTCTCTCTCTCTGTCTCTTACACTACGTTTTGAAACATGCACCGCTGCTCCATGAGTAATACGCGAAAACCGGCGCTCCAATGAACTTGTTAAATGGAGGGAAATTAATTTTCAGAGGGAGAGTTTCAGAGAGGGTGGGTGAAAAGAAAATATAGAAAAGTATTCCGAGGGCGCCGTGAGCTTATCTTCGCGGCAAAAAATGTAAGCGATGTAGAGAGCTAGAGAGAGAGAGAGAGAGAGAGAGAGAGAGAGAGAGCAGTTAATAAATGTAAAAGTAGCCGAGCTGTCATGGCTTTTTTTTCATCGATTTTCACGCGGCGTACATAATATACATTTACTTAGAAAGATTATCATATTTTGACGTGCACGCGGCATTTAATCGGAGTTTGTGCACGATGTACATAATAAATACGAGAGAGAAAGAAATGTTCATTTGCTAATTTGCCATTTATGTTGATTAATATTTTGCAAATAGGCTCTCTCGCTAGAGAACAATACAGAAAAAAGTATTATCAGTATAAGCTGTCGGAAGTGCACTTACAATTATAAAATAAATATACATTAAAAAAAAATTTTCTCGAGCCGATGAGAGTTGCCAACGAACAACGAGAAAAATTCTAAAACGAGAAAAAAAAGAAGTCCTCCACCGTGACAACGCTCCACTGGGGAACGTTGCCGTGACCAGGATTCGAACCTGGGTTACTACGGCCACAACGTAGGGTCCTAACCACTAGACGATCACGGCTATTGGAGAAGATACGGAGACGGCCGAAATTTTTCGACTGAATCGGCCGCGTAAAGCGTAGCGAGAAAAAAAATCAATTAACGAAATACTGAAGTCAAAAAAAAACAAAAAAAGAAGTCCTCCACCGTGACAACGTTCCATTGGGGAACGTTGCCGTGACCAGGATTCGAACCTGGGTTACTACGGCCACAACGTAGGGTCCTAACCACTAGACGATCACGGCTACTGGAGGAGATACTTCCAATGGCTTAGCTAGTCCATATGAACGCTTTCGGCGCGCGAAACCGGTTTTTAATCGTACGTACTTTCACCGAGAGATTATCGATACGCGTACGATTAATGCGAGCGAGCGTACGAACGAGTTTACGCGACGAAAAAAAAAAAAAAAATAGGTAAAACAGTTTTCTGCCCGTTTACGCGATCGCCCGGGCAGCAAGGGGAAGTGGAGGGAGGGACTGGTTTCGCTCGAAACTATAGCGAGACGAGAGCCGTAATCGTATATAATTACGAAATGAATAGGCATGCGCGCAACGAGGCTGAAAAAAGAAATGAGTTCTCGCGCGCGCCTGTATGTACTGTAGTATATGTAACGT
The DNA here is from genome assembly GCA_902732785.1 of Trichogramma evanescens. Classification (NCBI taxonomy): domain Eukaryota; kingdom Metazoa; phylum Arthropoda; class Insecta; order Hymenoptera; family Trichogrammatidae; genus Trichogramma; species Trichogramma evanescens. The sequence continues at coordinate 21,935 of CACVKI010143937.1, read as the reverse complement.
GCCGGAATTACAGAATAAGAAGTGGATCGTTTTTACGATGCAAATGTAAATTGCGCGGTTTAATTTACAGCCTGGATATAGCGGAGAATTTTGACGAATTATACGTTGAGCGACGATGAGCGTCTTTTTTACTCCGATAATGAGTGAGTGCGGCTTATCTATTTTTCGGTGGCTGCTTCTACTTTTCGTTTTTTTTTAATTTATTTATTATTGTGTCTTCATTGGGTCGGAGTTTGCAGAAATAATTTTTTGAAAATACTAATTATATACAAACATAATACTATCTACAAATTGTCGATTCCTTTGTATGCGTTTGTTTACCATATGAACTGTTGAAAATCCTTCATTTGAGCGATGATTAAAAATGCAATCTGACATGAAAATTATAATAATAACCGGTAGTGAAAATCAATGTAACAGAACTGATGAATTTTTTGTATGCATTAACTGTACAAAAAGTCATCCAAATGCAATTGTATACATTATTTTCCAAGCAAAAATGAATGAGTGTGATCCAATTGGGTACTTTGGGTAAGCATTTTGATTGAAATTGCTCGAAGTATTCATGAAAATTAAATTATAATTTCAATGATCCACCACTAGATGACGAGTACCTTTATAACTGTAAATCTGCAAGTGACAAAGTAAAAATAATTCTATATGTTACGCGTTAAATAACTCTATATCTTGAAAAAATTGAGCGAATTTGAAGGGAATTGGTTTGATTAATAATTAATGTTGTAATATTGATTTATATTCGAAATAATTTCTTTAAAAATTTCTCGGAAATCCAATTCTAATTCCCCCCGCTAGATGGCAAGTACTTTCTTAAGTAAATCTGTAAGTGGCAAGTGAAAATAATTGTATAAGTAAAGTAAAGTCTTGAAAATTATCACACATGATTGGATTGTAGGCTTTGGTATAGTCCGGGCTGCCTCGCAGCCTAGAAGACGAGGTAGTCGGGTGAGGCAGGGCAAGGTTGAGAGAAAGACAGAGGTGTAAATGTACAGGTATTTGCGTTTATTGGAAGGTGTTCGGACCGCTTGTAGAGCGTCCGTTGCGTGTGCTCGCTCAAGAGTGTCTAATCGCGCTTACACATTAGTCGTTGCGCGAAGGCGCCGTCGGCGCTTACATTGGAACGTGCGTATAGCGTCTTCTGACGCGTCTCATACAGTGCGTATCGCTACAGGATTATCATCATCTGTTATTTTTTCTTGCTCAAAACTCCATCATTTTTCCCTTTGTTCACACAATTAAAACTCTCAAATGTCCTTCAAAAAGTCGAGCGAAAAGCTTTCGCGAATCAAAACTCGAAAATCGGGTAAACTCAAGTCCGACGTCTCAGAGAAAGAGAGAGAGACAGAGAGACAGAGAGGGGATATAGACGAAGTTCACGCGCGTATAAGTACGTTTTTTTTTCTCTCTCTCTCTCTCAACTTAGAATCAGCCCCTTTGCCTCGTACTACCAAAAGAAGAGAGAGAGAAGTAAACCGTCGTTGAAAATTGGGTCAAGCGCCGCGCGAGCGAGCGAAGAGGAGTTCGGTTCTTGGGAGACAGTGACTTGACGGGCGGCGCGCGCTATTCAATTATGGGTCTGCCGTAGCAGAAAAAGTCGCCGACGTCGTAGTCGTCAAGGAAAGTTCGCGCGCAAGGGTTTATACACACACACATATATATATTTACTCACGCGTCGGAAAACTGCAAAGGAGAAAATTCCTCGAGTATATATAACCAATAGAGGCACGCGCGATCGCTTCTTTCTACTTTTATTTTACATGCATCATAATATACATAGTCTTTGAGCGCCAGAACTTGAGGAGCAAAAAAAAAAGTAAAAAAATTATCAGACGAACGATGAACTGCGATACGCTCCGATGATGCATAAGAAATTTAACTACAAGTCTATGAATTTATAGGTCTTTACCGTACAGCGAAATATAGCTCGTGCGCCCGGGCCGGAAATCGCCCTCCCGTCGACTATAAATAAGCGGAAAAATTTTTCACGGCGCTTTATTAACATCGGAATTTATGATTAATTTTTTACACGTTGCAGAAAAAAAAACGTCGATGAATCTCTTATGTTTATTAAGAGAGAGGAGAGAGACGAGAAAAAAAAAATTGAAAAATACCAGCCTGCTATGTGCCCGATAATATACAAGATTTTAAAAAGCTCGCGCGATTCATCATCGAAAAAGAAAAAGTTTGTAGTTCTCGACATCTGATCTCGTCCGCAGAAATTTCAGAGCCCGAAACAATTTCGAAACTCCGCGTTGTGTGACGCTCGATCGATGGACTCGGAGAAAGAGCAAATCTACTGTAAACTCCATTTCAGCCGCGTTGGCCCTTAAGCTTATTAAAGTACGTCCTTTAACGGCGAACCTGGGGCGGTTGTGCCGCTTGTAACCAATCCCATTATTTCTTGAACACAGTTGACCTAAGCTCGCACTCGCACATGTAACGTCCGCAGTATTGACCTTTTGTTTCTCAATCTGCGTCTTGTAGCTCGCGGTCAATTAACTTCGTATTTGTCAAGTAAGCCAATTAAGCTTCGACAATCTGTTCCTTCTTCTTCTTCTTCTTCTTCTTCTTTTATTATCGTATAACTTCAAAGGAGGATCCGAGTCGTTCGTCGAAGCTAAAAAAAAAAATCTACACGCAAAGTTCGCGGCCTCGTCCTTTCAACGAAAATAAATGAAGAGTTGCGAGGCGCGCCGTTCCTATCCGGTAAAAATGAGATTCATTCTTTTTCTCGCTCGCGTCGGAAGGAAATTTCGCAGCGTTCGTCCTATCGCGAGAGAGGTGAAATGTAGGGTACGCGCGGTTTTAGTCGTAAAGGAAGAGGCAGAGCAGAGCAAAGAGGGATGAGCGAGTTAAGGCAGCTTGTAGTAACAAGCCGAGGTGTGTAGCCTGCTGAATATATAGAGCTGCGGGCGCGGCGAAACTGACAGCCATCTCTTATACCTTTATATATATATACCGCACGAGGCAGCTGAGAAGAAAATAAGCTGCGCTCGTGTGCCTGCCGATGTCGGTGGTGGTGGTGGTGGTGACCCTTGAACGGCGCTCGTAAAGTATAATATAATACAGCGGCTTGATCCGACAAAGATTTTCTTATGATTATTATAAAAGTGTATATCGCAAAGCTGGGCTATACAGACACTCGAAATTCATATCGTCAATTTTCTGCGGCACGAGTGCGCGACGAAAATTTTTCCGACGCATAAAAACAAATGGGCGCGAGCTAGCGCAAGAAAGGAACGCGGGATGACTATCGATCTTCGGGGGTGCGAGACGTCTCGGTATTATTACAGCGCCAAGAGAAGCTGAGCGCGAGTCGTGACTCCGTTAGCTGCTGCTGCGACCGGAAATGGAATCTGCGCGCTCGCGCTATCATACCTACGATGCGTGTAAGAAAAATCCCGTCGTCTTTCGATCTTTTCTCTTATTTCTGCGAGCCGCGCGCGGACGAACGAAGGTTTTTAGTTTTTCATCCCAACGAATCGCGAGTGAGTTTCATTTTGGCCTCGCTGCACTGTGAAGCACGGCCGAGGTGGCAGTGATCATTTTACAGTGCAATGCCGAAATTTAGATGGAGTACCTGTGATATTTCCCCCCGTGGATACATTTACAACATCTGTAAAATACTTATATTACTTATAGACTATACTATTTATATACAACTATTTTTACTTTGCTACTTGCAGGTTTACAGACTTTTAGGTACTCGCCATCTAGCGGTGGAAGCTGGCCTTAATTATTTTTGAATTACACACATTTTTTGAGCAATATCAATGTTTAAACGTTTAAATTTGAGTAAACGATTAAACTTTTGCTTCCTCGTAGAAAAAGATTTGTAATAGACGTCAAAACGATGTTTTGAAACAGAAGTCGTAGGACGATTTGGTTCACTTGGACAAATGTCTGTATATGTATGTCTGTGTGTAAGTACGGTGGTATGGGACCAGTGTAACTTTTAAACGGAGACACGGAGCGAGACGGGGTTCGGCTTGTTTTGAAGGATTTGTGTGTCACAAGATTCGTCAAAATCTTATTTTAGAATTAATTGAAAAGTTACAAAGTTATGAATTTTTTTATCGTTTTCAAAATGCTTTTTTTTAAATATAATTCGTATTTTTTTTTTTTTTTAATAAATAAATTAATTTTTAGAATTTTTCAGTTATCATGTTAGCAGAGCAGTCAAGCTTTAATTCGAGACCAAAAACGTATAGAGATTCACCGAATATTATGAAAGTTACAGACTCAAAATGAAAAGTTGTACTTTTGCTTTCCCATAGAGTTAGGTACGTACTCAGAATGTACTGTTGCACGCCCACTTTTTATTAGCTTCAATTGAAAATTTATAATTAGTTCATCAATAATAACAGTTAAGTTATTTTATAATAACTGTGATCAAAAATAAAAAGAGCGTTTTTCCATGAGGAAGCTCTTTGTCAATGAATTGGCAGCGACTTTTTAATTCATTTTTGCACAATCACACGATATTTTCGTTAAAAATTCTTATAACCATATACATATCCGCTGATTATGGACACACTTCAGGCGTCATATCGCGTAATTCGAATTTTCGTTACTCTCGTAACGAAGCTGCGCGCGAAACGCGAACTCGCGCAAACGTTCGCGATACTATTCGTCAAAATTGCGAGACGCACTATATCGCGAATGAAAACTTCTATAGCCGCACGCGCGCGCGCGAGAGCAGAATAAACAATCCGCGCGCGGAACGAAATTACTCTCGCCGTGCTGCTGCAGCCGCGCGGAACGACGATCAAATGGCCCCGCGCAAACGCAAACGGCACGTTTTCGAGCGCGGATTGCATGTAATATTTAATACGCGCAGGAGTAGTTTTACACGCTGCGGCGCGCAGAAGCCACAGGGTATACAAAAGTAATTACTTAAGGTATTGTCTGTAACGAGGCTCGCTCTGCCGCTGCGGCGGCGTATTACATTCGAAGGTTGGCAAAGCGCTGTACGAGCTCTCTGTCGCGCATCTCGAATGCATTTATTCGTCGATCGCGAGGAGTTTTCGACGCGCTTTCCAGACGTACAGAGATTTTTCAGAGAATTCGATCTAGTTTAACAAGTGCGCAAACAAAATTATTCTACTCCCCGGTTCAAAAACTTGCTTTCGAGTTGATCGGCAGAACTACCTATAGAAGAAAGCAAAATGAAATGCGATTGAAACATCTTAAATTCAAGCTCGTATTATATAAAAATTAAATTTGAAAAATGTAACTGATTAAATTTTAAACAAATCAATATATTTAATTTGAATCAATTTATTTTAAATTATTAAATTCACAAATCAATCAGATGTAAAGATGTATGGTCCTTTAACCCTTTACTTGAATTTTTAAGCCCTTTTTTGAATTTTAATGCTTTAAATTGAATTTATTGATTTGAGTTATTTATATGAAATTTCGTTCAAGTTTCACTTTCAACGCTGTTCTTTACACAGCTACTCTTGGATTTTAAAAGTAGGTTGTATTTTTGTAATAACGTGCAAGGAATTATATGGAAAGATTCGTTTTTCATTGTAACAAAATTTATGATAATCAAAGGCATAACTTGATTATGAGCTTTTGAATTCCATCAACAGATGGAGTACTACAAACTCGCAAGTGGCAATACAACTTCCGATTAGTATAAAAATCGAGATGAAGTATTAGTATTTGATTCAAAATTTTAAAAAATCGATCCCCTCCGTCTCCACGCGCACATCTCGCGGATGACGACTTTCGAACAATCCCGCACCCAACGAATTCGTTTCGTGCAAAAAGCCACGCGTATATATACGTATATCGTGTAACCGCATTCGCAGAAATCAATTGGACCCTAATGACTTTCCAATGACATTCAATTATCAGGCTAGCTGCTGCTGCTGCTGCTGCTGCAAAGCTGACGTACACCAATATTCTCTCTCTCTCTCTCTCTTTCTCTCGTTACGAAATTGCGTGCGCGCCACCACCGCAGGTACAGAAGGCACTTACGCGGCTTTAAAAGCTGCGCCGAGATTTTCGCAAGCTGCAATTATTACACACGCGCGAACACACAATGGCATGCGAAAATACTTTGAATGTATATATTTTGAGCATTCGAATGAAATTAATCAGGCGTCGCGTCGAGAGAGGATTATCCCGAAGTTTTCGATCGCGCTGTACAGCGCAATAACAAAAAAAAACAGGGAGAAGGAGAGGATTTGTCAACAATTTTCATAATGAGCATCGAGAAAGTACGAAACTTTCCTGCATGTATATAAGCTGTTATAATTCCCGAGACAGCGGCAGTTTATCGCGTGAAAGATTTACGCATATTATTATTTCGGAGGCAGCATACGCTGGCATAATTGCGAATCAACGCACATAGCGCGATATCGTAAAGAGGAAAAAATGCGCGATAATTTTTTTTCCCCCACGTATTACGGATATATACCTGGGCGCCGATTTAGGATCGTAAAATTTAACGCGCCGCGCGCGAGCCCCGGGATATTCCGAGTTCCAGGAGGAGCTGGGTAGTGGTAGTAGGGTGTAAAATAATCTGCCTCTGGATGCTTTCGCGCGCGAAGTAGCTCGAAAGGAACGTGCCTGAAGAAAATTTTCTCTCTCTCGTCGCGTTACATTTTGCATGGAATTTTTTCTCTTTTTTTTCATCTCGTTTTGAATTATGTACTTATTTTCTCTCTCTCTCTTTCTCTCTACTTGGTGCGAGCAGTGATATATAATGGATTTTGTTTCGAAAGTTTTTGAGCGTCTCGAAAGTTTTTCTTTTTTTTTTTAAGGCGAGTTTTTCAAATTCTCGAGGTGGAAAACGGCAAAAATTTGACGCGATGCGTGGGAAGGAAAAGTTACGCAGGTCGATGTAATTTAGGCTATTTTTCATGCAAAATGCAAGAGAAAAGTTTCACACAACGATTTTTTCAAATTTTAATGTTTTTAATACGTATGAATTTTAAAAAGCGAGTTATACAAATGAAGACAGTTTTGTTTGTCGGTAGCATATAACATCGATCATTTCTATTTTTATGTCTAAATGTTTGTAAAATCCACAGCCACTATTGAAAAGTTTTGACGATTGAATAAATCTCTTTTGATCTCTTTCAAAGTTTTGTTTTAATAAATTATAATAACAAAATTACTTATAACAACATTATAATAACAAGTATATGCTACTCTATTTTCAAGATTGAATTTTACAAGTATTCGTAAATTTCACCATTCGCCATCCTTCCGCTAATTTTCAAAATAAAAGTGTCGTTATGTTCAAAATATTTCTTTACGATCGGTAACTTTCAATATAATCGAGGAATAATTAATGTTTGTTTAAATTAAAGTAGAAAAGCTCTTTCTCGATTAAACTTTGCTTCGTTAAGATATCGACAGTTTTTTTAGCCCGCCTTCGTACGTAAACACGCGCTCGCAGAGACTTCAACTTTTTTCCCCCCCCTCAAAAATATGTTCAACCGACGTTATAATTAAAAAAATTTCGGTACTTTCGAAATTTTCCGGTTTCTAACGCGCGCGCGAAAATATAGATTTAGGTCGCACACATGCGACAGCAGCAGCAGCAGCAGCAGACCTCGTTAAGTCAAAACTGCGTCGCAGTCATTTTTTTTCTTTTGTATAAAATGTATAGAGGTGTATCGACGCGCGACATATATTAGACGAGATCGTCGGCGAGCGCAATTTCCTCTTATCAAATTTGTATTCAAATGACTATTTCTCAACGTTGGTCACACTGCGTCGAGCTTATAAAGGAGAACTTTCATGTTTTATTCAGATTCGACGGATGCTTTATTTTCTGGCCTCTTTGTGTGTACCAAAATCCCTTTATGGCTTCTCTCTCTCTCTCTTTGTTCAATCAAACATCGCGCGCAGTCACTTTTTTTATTAGAAAACGTACAAATCCCATTATAAATTAAGCATCATAATGCATCGTCACTTGTTGCGTATCAGCCACAAAGTGAAAAAAAGAGACTCGAGAGACGAACTTGCGGTAAGCAAACTCGGATGTATACAAATCATAATAATAATAATGATGATGATCTTCGCTCGCGCTGCGCATAGGTCGCTGCTCTCGAATGGAGTTCGTTAGTCAAGAATCGCCTTTAACTTGACATCGAGAGAGATATGTCTTTGATCTCGAATTCCATTTCGATCTTGTCGGGGGTCGGCTTCTAAACAAGTTCTCTCTTCATCCCTGCATCGATGCATTTATTAACTAGACTCAAAGTTCTCATCCATAGATCTTTATGCGCAATAACAAGGGAATACAACATATAAAAAAGCTCATCCCGGAGGCCAATTTTGTTTAATATATAAAAGGGATTCGTGCGACAAATTACACATTTTCCGGATGATAAAAGTATTATATTGCACATCCTCTTGCCCTTTGCGTACGATATTTTAATAAACATGAGAAGGAGAAGAGCGGCAAAGAGTCGGGCGACTCGCGCAGTCATAAAAAGATCATCCACCCTTCGCGCATCGGCCAAGTCCTCTTCATAAACTCACGTACCGCATATTTGCGCGCGGGCGGACGGAGGGACACAATTCGTCTATTATGTACGACAGTTGCGCGACTATACTCGCTAGATCGTATTTATAATAGGGAAAAGCGTCGCGGGCAGTAGTAGTGGTGGCTGCAGGGTGCAGATGGGTTTACATACACACGCTATATCTCACACACTGCGGGGGGGTTGAAAAAGTTGATGGCCGACTTTCGTGTGTGTGCGTAGATATATCTAGATGTGGCCCTCGCTTTTACCTCTCTCTCTCTTCTCTTTCTGCCCTACTTTCCGCGCGAGGGAAGCTGCTGCTGCTGCTGCTGCTCTTTGGATTTTTCATGAGTAAACGAAGCGCGAGTAGGAGGAGGAGGAAGCACGAAAAGTGTGTGTGTGTGCATGTGTGTACGCCGTTTCTTTCTCTCTTTTTCTTCTTCCACTTCTACTTCTTCGCGCACGAGAAAACTGCTGCTCTCTGCTGTATATAGCGAGGCAACCGATTTTAGGTTGTTCTCGCTGAAAAAAGTTTGGCAATTTTTCCGATTGACTCGTCAAGTCTCTGACACATACACGGACATTTTCTCTCGTAAGCGTTGCGCGTACGATTTTATTACGTTTTTTTTTTCTCAACGTCGACTATATAAATATCTCTCGTGCGTATCTTATCATTTAAAAAATAAAGAGAGAATAGGATGCAATTATCGTCGTCGTCGTCGTCGTTGGTGGTGGTGGTGGTGGTGGTGGTGGTGGCGAGCGCAATAACTTTTTCTCTCTATCTATCTCTTCTTCTTTTTCTTGTTCTTGCCCCCCCGAGGGAGTAGAGGGAGAGACTACAATTAACGTCGGCGACTCTCACTCTCGAGCACGAACTACGCCCGAGGCTCTAGGCGCCGCGGCGCTACTGTGGCGCGCGTGTCCCCCGTTAATTGTATAAATTCTTCGTTCCTTTTTTTTCATACGGTATTATACGTTATATATAATAAATTCGACGACGACAATGTATATCGACGTAAAAATGGAAAACTACCGCACACATCCGGCTACGAATACTTAAAAATAATATTAAAAAAAAGGCGAGATACGCGTATAATTCGCATACACCGTATGCATCCGCGAGTATAGTGTCCTCATTACAATGATATCGTATTTTCTCGCACGTCTCTCTCTCTTTTACGGGTGGCGCGCGCGAAGGATCGTGACTGTACTATAATAACGCGCGTATATATATATGTGCGTAGATGTATACATATTATATAATAAGTATACGCGCGCGTGGCTTGCGGTGGGCGGGGATGGGACGTGATATCGGTTTAATGTTGAAGATGCGTATACGCGCATTCGCGGAGGGGATGTATTAATAATGCGAGCCACGCGTGATCGCTGCAACAGCAAGCGCGTACAGAGGTACTGGATAACACAGACCCAAGTGTGTGAGAGAGAAATGCAACTATACGTAGAAATGCGAAGTTATCAAAATCGATGAAATGATTATTTTTGTGTTGGTGAAGCTGATATTTTTCAACATTTCATGGCTTTTAATGATCATTTTTCGTCAATAGGAAATTCGTCAAAATTAAAATTTAAGCACACTTTCGATAGTCATTTTTTATCGTCTACATTTCAAATGTAAAACGTCAAAGCTTTAATTGGCATCAACCACGACAGTGAACAAATGAATAATGATAGTTGATGGCACGCAAAGTTTAGATAAGACACAATTATACTCGCACAATTTTTATTCAAGTTTCGGATCAGTTTATGTCAATATAAGTATCTATACGATTGTAAATCATCATTTCCTCTTTCAAATAAATTTCCTCTTGCAGTTGTGGCATGCTTAATCTCTACTACCTTCATGAACTATTTTTTGGTGTCTGAGCAAACTCATTTTTTTACCAAATTTCGTTTCACACTTGTCACATGCATGATCTTTGCGACCTTCGTGTACGATCCATCGGTGCTGAATCATAGTCCATTTTTGTCCAAATTTTTTCTCGCACTTGTCGCATTCGTGATCTTTTCGACCTTCGTGGATCATCCTCTGGTGCGAGTTCAAAGTCGATTTTTGACCAAATTTCTTTTCGCACTTGTCGCATGCGTAATCTTTGCGACCTTCGTGTACTGTCCTTTGATGCTTCAACACATCCGATTTTTTCCCAAAGTTTCTCTCGCACTTGTCGCATGCGTAATCTTTCCGACCATCGTGGACGGTGTTTTGGTGTACAAAAAAATGCGATTTTTTTGCAAATACCTTGTCACATTTGTCGCATGCGAAGTCTCTGATATCTTCGTGGACTGTTTTTTGGTGGATAAGTAAACATGATTTTTGTCCAAATTTTTTCTCACACTTATCGCATGCGTAGTCTTTGTGACCTTCGTGTACTACCCTTTGGTGAACGAGTAAATGGTGTTTAAGTCCAAATTTTTTATCACATTTGTCGCACGCGTAATCTTTGCGACCCTCATGGACTGTCCTTTGGTGTTTAATCAATGTCGATTTTTCTCCAAATTTCTTTTCACACTTGTCGCATGCGTAATCTTTACGCCCTTCGTGTACTGTCATTTGGTGTCTGAGCAATTGCATCTTTTGTCCAAATTTCTGCTTGCACTTGTCGCATTCGTAATCTTTACGGCCTTCGTGGACTATCATCTGGTGTCTCATCAAATTGCCTTGATCCCCGAATTTCTTTTGGCATTTTTTGCATGATAAATTTTGGTGACCTTTATGTGCGGTTTTTTGGTGCAAAATTAAATTCGAATTGTGACTTTTGTGGACCGTCTTTAAATGTAACAAAAAATGCGATTGTTTTACAAATACCTCCTCGCATTTGTCGCATGCAAAATCTTTGCGATCATCGTGAACCGATTTTATGTGCAAAAGCAAATTCCGTTTATTTCCAAATCTTTTCGCGCACTTTTCGCATAAGTAATCTTTGAAAACTTCGTGAAATATTTTGTTGTGCTTTAGTAAATTTGATTTATTTTCAAATTTTCTCTCGCACTTGTCACACGTGAAATCTTTGTAATGTTTGTGAGCTAATTTTTGATGCGTAAACAAACTCGAGTGTTTTACAAATTTTTTCTCGCACTGGTTGCACGCAAAATCTTTGTGGGTTCTATGTACCACTATTTGGTGTCTTCTCAAATGACTTCGGAACTCATATTTCTTCTCGCATTTGTCGCACGAGTAATCTTTCTGATTAATGTGAATTGTATCTCGATGTGTTATCATGCTTGATTCTAGTGTAAATGTCTCCTGACTAATATCACAAATGTATTTTTTGTCGTCTGTCACAACAACGTCGTATTCATCTAAATTATCTTTAGAAACAACATTTTCTGATTTCTCGTCACTTTTATCCATTTTTGTGCCTAAAATAAACGTTGGATCCTTCTATTTGGTACCACGGAAACTAAATGAGTAAAATGTATCTTTCGGTAATACTATGGCTTGTTTCGTCGGAAAAGACAACATTCGAACTGATTTGTTTTTACTATAAACGTGATTAGTGTTCGAGGAACTATTTCAAAATTGTTTATGATCATATTGTTGACAATCAAGGTACCTAAGTATATACTTTGTTTGTATACTCTGTTAATATATTTTGCTTGTGGCGGGTTAACAAGCATGCGGGTTATACTGTTATTTTGACTTTTTCACTTGCAGATTTACAGATAAAGATACTCGCCATCTAGAGGCGAGGACTCAAACTACCGTATTTACAGTGATTAAGTAATATTGGTCTAAATTTTTTGAAAGAATCAAACTGTCATTTTCAGTTCATTTTAAAATACGCTCAATATTTTTAATGTGAGTGTTAACAGAAAAATCATCAAAAGCAAACTTATTAATGGAAATTTCAATTAGTCTTTTAAATAATTTTAAAATTACGATCCATTGCTCTCTGTGTATAAAACGTGTACTAGCTTGTACATAAACTGATAGTTTGTGCTATCTAAAATTAAATTTACTTTTATCGAATTATTAAAAAAGAACTCGGTGTATCGAAAGTAAAAAATAAGTATGCAATGTAAGATAGTGATCCGATGGATGAATTACTCAAATTACTAGAAGACAAAAAAATCATAATATCGGGTGCCTCGTCACGTGCCAATTTCAATTACACTTTTGTTCCACATTTTTTCTTACTTTTCTCGTATGAAAGATGCTCTCTTCACGTCGCTGCTATGCGTAACTTGGGTTTGAATAGTATGCCGAAATCACTCATCTTGATACAGCGTTTCAGCAGCAAGTCTCCGGATCATCGAAAGAATTGAACAAAAATTTTGCACGCAAAAAGTGGAATTGAGAAATTCAGCGTGTGCTCGATATATGTTCCAAAAACTGATTTTTCACTTTCGATTACTGATAAATCGGGCATGCGCCATCTAGCAGCAACTTAGATACCAATTATGAGAGCTTTTAATGATTTTAAAGAAATATAAAAAAATTGTTTGTTCAATTTAAATTATTGAATGACTTTCGCGTTGGATTTTGAGTGAACTTACATTTACTACCGATCACGTCCCTCGTTACAGGAATAATCATTTTATCAGCAAATTTATCCAAATTTGTCATTAATGCACGTTTGATTAATTCAGGATCACGATATTATTACGTGAGGTTTATTCAAAAATACAATTCCAAAAAAAGGCGAAAAACACTCTCGGCTGATCGTTTCTTGAACAACTCCAGGTAACCTTTAGTAGCCAAACATAAAACACCACCATGGCAGTGAACAAAGGTGTAATGATAGTTGATAGTTGACAATCATTTCAAGACAAATTTTATTAAAATTGTTGGAAAACATGTCAAAATATCTGGAATACACATTTACAAAATTCAGTAATCATTTCTTCCCAAAATTGTGGCATGATCAATCTTTACAACCTTCATGGACTGTTTTTTGATGATTGAGTAAATGCGCTCTTTGTCAAAATTGTTTTCGTCGCATCCGTAACCTTTGCACTTTTGTGGACTCTCTTCTGGTGCTTGGTCAAATCACTTTTATCCCCGAATTGTTTTTCGCATTTGTCGCACGCGTAATCTTTGCGACCCTCATGGACTATCCTTTGGTGTCTAATCAGTTTCGATTTTTCTCCAAATTTCTGCTCGCACTTGTCGCATGCGAAATTTTTGCGTCCCTCATGTACTGTCATTTGGTGTCTGAGCAATTCTATCTTTTGTCCAAATTTCTTCTCGCATTTGTCGCACGCGTAATCTTTGCGACCTTCATGTACTGTTCTTTGGTGTTTGATCAAAGTGCCTCGTTCCCCGAATTTCTTTTGGCATTTGTCACATGCGTAATCTTTACGACCTTCGTGAACCGTCTTTTGGTGTATGACCACTTGATATTTTTGTCCAAATTTGCTCTCGCAATTGTCGCATGCATAATCTCTGCGACCCTCATGGACTGTTCTAATGTGCAAAAGCAAATAACTACCATGTTTGAATTTTTTTTTACACATGTCGCACTCGTGACTTTTTTGACGTTCATGGACCGTGATTTGATGCATAACCAAATGCTGTTTTTGTCCAAATTTCTTCTCGCACTTGTCGCATGCGAAATCTTTCTGACCTTCGTGTACTGTCTTTTGGTGAACAAGCAAAGTCTGTTTATGTCCAAATTTCTTCTCGCACTTGTTGCATGCGTAGTCTCTGTTACCTTCATGGATTGTTTCTTGGTGCACGAGCAAACTTGATTTGTACGCAAATACCTTCTCGCACTGGTCACACGAGTAATCTTTTCGACCTTCGTGAACTGTCCTTCGATGCTTCAACAAATCTGATTTTTGTCCAAATTTTGTTTCACACATGTCGCATGCGTTATCTTTGCGACCTTCGTGGATTGTCCTTTGGTGCTTCAACAAATTTGATTTAGTTCCAAATTTCCTGTTGCACCGGTCGCATACGTGATCTTTATGACCTTTGTGGACTGTTTTTGTGTGCAAGAGCCAATAATTTTTACTTCCAAATTTCTTCCCGCAACCGTCGCATGCGTAGTCTTTGCGACCTTCGTGAACTGTCCTTTGGTGCTTCATCAAATAACATTTAACCCCGAATTTTTTCCCACATTTGTCACAGGTGTAATCTTTACAACCATCATGAACTGTTTTTTGGTGCCTGATCAAATCTGATTTTATTCCAAATTTTTCTTCGCGCTTCTTGCATGCATAGTTTTTGCCACCCTCGTGGACTGTCTTTATATGTATGAGCAAACTTTGTTTATTTCCAAATCTTTTGGCACACTTTTCACATAAATAATCTTTGAAGACTTCGTGAAATATTTTGTTGTGCCTAAGTAAACTCGATTTATTTTCAAATTTCTTCTCGCACTTGCTGCAAGAGAAATCTTCACGATTTTTGTGCACTAATTTTTGGGGCTGATTCAAACTCGATTCTTTCACAAATATATTTTTACGCTGGTCGCATGAAAAATCTTTACGGTTTTTGTGTTCTGATATTTGGTGTCTACTCAGATGACTTCGGAACTCGAATTGCTTCTCGCATTTGTCGCATGCATAATAATCTTTTTGTTCATTACGAATTGTATCTCGGTGTGTTATCATGCTTGATTCTAGTGTAAATGCCTCTGGGCAAATATCACAAATGTATTGTTTGTCGTCTGAAACAATAATATCGTGTTCACTTAAATTATTTACCGAGACAACGTCTTCGAGTTTCTTCTCATTTTTATCCATTTCGATGTCTAAATCAAACGATGGTTAAGTCTATTTAGTATCACGGAACTTGTATGAGTAAAATTTATCTTTTGTTATTGTGGCTTGATTTTCAACTTAATTTGATTTTAATAGAAACATGATCAGTGTATGAGAGACGATGTGAAAATCGTTTATGATTATTGTTTATTATTGTTTACAACTATGTTACCGATGGATCTGTTGATATATTGTATTACATTTTTAAACCAGTTCAAAATTCAAAGATAACAATTTTATTTTCACCCGACTGTTTTTTTCTTTTTCTTTAATTTTTTTGTATTTTAATGTTCTTAAGGTCCCCCCTTAGAGAAATATAAAAAATTTTTTTTTGATCTATTCAAATTATTGAATGGCTTTCGCGTACGATTTTTAAGTGAAAAATTATATTTACCGATCACGTCCCTCATGAAAGGAATAATAAAAATCCTTTATTAGTGCATGATTTATTTATTCAGGATCGCGATATTATTAGGTGAGGTTTATTCTAAAATACAATTCCAAAAAAAGGCGAAAAACACTCTCGGCTGATCGTTTCTTGAACAACTGCAGGGAACCTTTAGTAGCCAAAAATAAAAAACCGCCGTGACAGTGAACAAAGGTGTAATGATAGTTGATGGCACACAAAGTTCAGTTAAACCATTCGGTATAATTTTTATTGAAATTTTCGAAAAACGTGTACAAATATCTATAATAAATATTTACAAAATTTGATAATCATTTATTCTCAAAATCGTGGCATGATTAATCTTTGCAACCTTCATGGACTATTTTTTTTGAGTGTATGAGCAAATGTGCCTTTTGTCCAAATTTTTTATCGCACTCATCGCATCCGTAATCTTTGCGACCTTCATGGACTGTCTTTTTGTGTTTTATCAAATTGCCTTGATCCCCGAATTTCTTCTGGCATTAGTCTTATGCGTAATCTTTACGATTTTCATGGACTATTCTTGTGTGCCAAACCAAATAATTCCTAAGTTTGCATTTTTAAACACTTGTCGCATTAATGACTTTTTCGGCGTTCATGGACCGTGATTTGATGCATAACCAAATGCGGTTTTTGTCCAAATTTCTTCTCGCACTTGTCGCATTCGTGATCTTTATAACCATAATGGACTGTCTTTTGATGCATGAGCAAACTTGATTTGTGCCCAAATACCTTTTCACACTTGTCGCATGCGTAATCTTTGCGACCTTCATGTACTGTCCTTTGATGCTTCAACAAATCCAATTTTTTCCCACATTTTCTCTCGCACTTGTCGCATGCGTAATCTTTTCGACCATCGTGGACGGTGTTTTTGTGTACGACTAAATTCGATTTTTGTCCAAATTTTTTCTCGCACTGGTTACATGCGTAATCTTTTCGTCCTTCGTGTATGGTCCTTTGGTGGTTTAACAAGTTTTGCTTAATTCTAAATTTTTTCTCGCACTGGTCACATGCGTAATCTTTTCGTCCTTCGTGTACGGTCCTTTGGTGCTTTAACAAGTTTTGCTTAATTCCAAATTTTTTCTGGCAATGTTCGCATGCATAATCTTTGCAACCTTCGTGGACAGTCTTTTGGTGCTTCAACAAATTAAATTTATCTCCAAATTTCTTTTGGCAATTGTCGCATGCGTAATCTTTACGAATTTCATGGATTATCCTTTGGTGCTTCAACAAATTTGATTTAGTTACAAATTTCCCGTCGCAGTGGTTGCATACGTGATCTTTGAGACCTTTGTGGACTGTTTTTGTGTGCAAGAGCCAATAATTTTTACTTCCAAATTTCTTGCCGCAATCGTCGCATGAGTAATCTTTACAACCATCGTGGACTGTTTTTTGGTTCTTGATCAAGTCTTTGCGATCGTCATGCATTTTCTTTATGTGCAAGAGCAAACTCCGTTTATTTACAAATTTCTTGGCGCACTTTTCACATAAATAGTCTTTGAAAACTTCGTGGAATATTTTATTGTGCTTGAGTAAAGTTAATTTATTTTCAAATTTCTTCTCGCACTTGTTGCACGTGAAATCTTCGTTACCTTTGTGTACCAATTTTCGGTGCGTAAACAAACATGATTTTTTCACAAATTTCTTCTCACATTGGTCGCATGAAAAATCTTTACGGTTTTTGTGTTCTGATATTTGGTGTCTACTCAGATGACTTCGGAACTCGAATTGCTTCTCGCATTTGTCGCATGAATAATCAAGTTTTTTCATGTGAATTGTATTTACGTGTGTTATCATGCTTGATTCTAGTGTAAATGCCTCCTGCAAAATATCGCAAATGTATTGTTTGTTGTCTAAAACAATAATATCGTGTTCACTTGTCTAAATCAAACGATGGTTAAGTCTATTTAGTATCACGGAACCTGAATGAGTAAAATTTATCTTTTGATGTTATGGCTTGATTTTCAAACTAATTGGATATCACAATAAACATTATCATTGTACGAGAGACGTTGTCAAAATTGTTTATGATGGTATTGTTTACAATTATACTATCGATGGATCTGTTGATATGCACACAAACAACAACAGTTACACGAACTTATATACAATTCTTATTACTTTACCACTTGCAGACTTACAGATAAAGGTACTCACCATCTTGTGGTGGAAATTTAAAATAATATTATCGTATTGAAAGAGATTTAAAACTGGTTTTGAAACGGTTCATGGTCATTTTCAGGTCTTTTGAGTGCGCTCAATATTTTCTACATAATCTTAACATAAAAATTGTTAAGAATAAGCTAATCCATGGCCGCGTATTTTGAAACATTTTAGATGATAATTTATCAGTTATCATGCAATAATTATTAATGTTACGGATTTTCACCAAGGTGTTTATTTCTTTTTTTGTTGTTGTTAATTAGTCAATGTTAAAACTGAAAAACGAAAATTTAACGCTTACCGGTTAATTGTTCAATCCGTGCGATAGACCTTGGTTACTGGCATTAAAAAAGGCACGAAACGAGAAGCTCATATGACATCCCTCGATATCGTTGTTCAACGACAGTCAAACGATTAATAAAAACGTCGTCTTGAAACGGTATAATGCGAAAATCCAAATAAAAAGATTGAAATAAAACCAGAATGCATATAAAGGAATCAAGAGCTTCAAACGAAGCGCCGATAAAGATGACTCGAATGGATCTATCAAATAAACTAATTGAAAGCATCGATACAAAAGGCAACTATATCCCCAGCGATCGTCGCGGAAAGTTTCGAACTTTTAATATCCGTCGATAAAAACTTTCGACGAATTACAATAATTATTGTCACCAGCCGCGCGACGCGTTCGCGGTTTATACGCGCGGTAATATACAAACGTATGCATATAACTCGTGCTGCCGCGACGCAGCTGCGTGCGAAGAAAACCATGTCTCGCCCCCTCATCGAGGACATCGAGCACAGGAGGGAGTATTTTATTAGCGCAAAATATACATTTTATCTCGGCCAACGCGATAATAAAACTGTGTGTATGTGTGTGCTGCACGCGAGGCGCGCATCTTGTTTTTTTTTTCACCGCGTTATATAGGCGTGTTCGTCAAGTGTGTATGTTACACGTACAACATCGAACAGATATATGTACGCCATGCACGATTGTAAATTTTTTTTTATACGCGACTCGAGGTGTATACGTTTTTTTTTCTTTTACGATTATTGAATATTTTATGAATGCTGACATACGCGACGCGTGCATAAGTATTCGCGAGAGCTATCCGTTGTTGCTGCGATGTTTCTTTTTTTTTGTAGCGCAGTAGCAGCAGCATAAATAAAAAAATCGGAAAAGTATAAAACGCGCGAGGAAGGAGGCTTTTTGCGTCGTTTTTTGTGTAGCGATAGATCAATCGAAATCATTAGATGACAGGGCTGTGTGTAGCTGGATAGATCGAAATTTTGAGATTAACGGTCGATTTTTCCCTTGGAAGTATATGATATTATATAATATAATATCTCGACCCTGGTAGAAATACTTAACATTAAGTTTCTTAGACATAAACTTATCATCAGAACACCGAGTTAAGGATTCTTGGCACGCCTACGGTACTATCTGCAAACTATATGTAATTATTTTGACTTTTCCACTTGCAGATTTACAAATAGAAGATACTCGCCATCTAGTGGTGAAGACTTTAAGTGTTATTATAGCATTTAAGGAGGGGGAGGGGTATGGTTCATGATCATCAATTTTTTCGAGTATCCTATTTCACTATTGCAAGAACAAACTTACTTCTGAAAAATACATGCATAAAGACATGATTTCAAGGGTATCGTGAGAAAATTTAATCCAAAAAGTATTTTAATTGCCCGTTTGAGAGGAAAAATCATGCAAAATTCTACGCGAAATACAAAACTTTTCGCAGAATCATCAAAATCGAAAAGTTCAAAATAACATCATTAGTTTATTAGTTTCTTTAGGTATCGACATCGAGTTTTTCCATTTGTATTGAATTTTCTAATTAGTAGAAAAAATCGATCTATAGTGATATATTTGAAGTATTTCAAGTGGTCATTCCTTGGTCATTAGGTTCAATAATTATTGTTAGGCATTTCCATTAGGGAGAGTTACGCACGATTTAATCTAAAAATCGCAACGGAAAACCTTTTCTCTTTTATCCTTCCTAATTGAAAAATTTTTCACGAAAATCAATAAGATCAGGAAGAACCCTATGATATTCGATATAGAAAGGAAGCAAAAAAAAACACACACACACACACACAAGGTACATAAAACAAAATCAATTGGTCGAATCCATTGTCTCGTCGCATGCGCACACACACACACACACACACACACACAGAGAAAGGGGCGAGTATCAATTTTCGCATTTTCCACCGAGAGGAAAAGATAACGAAATATATATACGCGCCACGCACTCTAGCTCGGCTGCCTCGTTCAGGACGACTATGCATGTGTGTGTGTACGAGAAAGAAAGAGAGAGACAGAGAGATTCATGGTCGGAGTGGCGCCTCTCGGTCGCCGCTACTGCTACTGCTGATGCTGCTGCTAGTAGCACTCTCTGTGCATCCACCCACGCGTCCGCAGTCGCGCATCGCACGCAGTCCTCATTTTTATCGTGTAATATATGAATCCGTATGTATATAGGGTGGTATATATAAAAATATATGGTAAAAATCTTCGATGCTTTCATTTTGTTAAAGGGCTTTCTCGAGCGCTCGACCCGATTACGTATTATCCCAAAAAATATCTGTATAGATCTCGAGCTGCGCACCTCCATTTTCTCCCATCGCGTCAACGACGAGACGAATGTATAATTAATGTACCGACATCGGCACTGTATAACGCTTTGTTTATATCGCACATAGTCGATCGCGTACGGTCGCGGCTGGCAACCTCGTTTCTTTTTTGAATTTTTTTTTTCTTTTTTGCACTCTACTCGTCTCGTGATGGATCTACTCTCTCTCGGGCTCCACACGCTGCATAAGCTAGTTTTTCATTTTTGTTTTTTATTCTTCGCTCTTTTTTCTTCTTCGACTTCGGCGAGGGAGCTGCTGTCGTGTGTGCGGACACACGAGCACACAGAGAGTGCGCAAAATGCGGCGAATGGCAATCGGCCAATAACCATCGGGTAAATAGAGAGAGAGAGAGAGAGATATCTGCGTGAGGCCGTCGTCGACGGAGAGTCGAGGGTAAGGAGAGATAGGATAAAATTTTATCGTACACGTCGCTTTTACCAATGAAATGGACTTGCTACATATAGCAGTATAGCAAAGAGCGAGTCATTGTGTCTGAAGGAGTTGGAAAAATAGTGGAAGAGATCCTTTTTCTACACGCAGGATCCGAAGATTTAAAGCTCCACTCTCGTTGGAGGAGTATCAGTTCGTTTTCACACACACACACACACATGCACGCGCTTCGATATATCATAATGTAGGCCAGAGCGCGCGATAATTTTCATAAAGTACTCGATTTCTCATTGACTGCGCCCGGTTATAGCTCGCTCGCGAGCTCTCGAAATTCATTAAAATATATAATAATATGGGCAGGAGCCTCGATACATACCGAATTATAATCTCGGCGCAGCTCGATACACTTGTATATCGCAACGATACGATATATCGCATGCGGGAATTCACACTTGACTTTGCCTTGTGTATAATCGAAAATGCACGCGCGAAAATACGTGGGTACGTGTGCGTGTGCCACTCGAAATATTTGCGCGAGCCTGGCAAAATTTGTATGAATTCGATCGGACTATTTTCCAGCGTATTCAATGTCCAGCGTTAAAAATATTTTTTGAATGAAAATTAATGTAAGAATGGAGGAAATTTTTCATTAGCGAGGAGGATTTCAATTTGATATTAAAATTGATGTAGGCATATCTTTACATGCAATTTTGAATTTTTTAGACGCTCATCTTACCACTGGTCTTATATAATATCCGGGAGATAACCATGACTCATGTTCTGTGCTTTCACTTATACAATGATTTTTACTTTGCCACTTGTCGATCTACAGATAAAAGTACTCGCCATCTAGCGGTGAACATTGACATCAATGATGATTAAATTTTTATGAATTTTTCGTACGATTTATTTTAAAATATCAAAGTCCGATGTAAACAGTGTATATAGTTTCGAAATGATATCTTAGTTCTAGTTAACAAACTTCCGTTTTTTGGTATCAACAAACTGACATCAAAATTCTTTGACTTCTCGCTGACGACCTGACTATAGACGCCGCGAGGGGG
>CACVKI010143936.1:30787-56802 GCA_902732785.1 Trichogramma evanescens | reverse complement strand
TGAATATGTATCCGAAATTGTCCTATGACTTCTATATCAAAAGTTGATTTTGACGCCTATCACAAAGCTTCCTCTATGAGGAAGCAAAAAATACAGCCTACATAATTATATCGTTAACTCGTATATAATTACGCACTAAACGAGCGCGCGATAGATATATACACATAACGTCAGCACGCGAAAATGCGCGTTCGATTCACTTACCCACGCGTATTTATGCTTTCGAGCTTTTAACGGGTCTCGGGTAATTTAAACTTGGGTTTGCACTCGCTCGCGGGTTACATAGATACTATACGCAAAGTCAGGCGCGGTGCGTTGCGTTGCAAAGTTTAATCCGCGCGCGAACCGCCTGTACATGATAGTATAGCGCACGCGAAGCTTTGTGATATTCGCGAGTTGCGCCGCTTGCAGCAGCAGCATCAGCGCGGCGGAAATCATCTGCATCCGGAGCTATGGTTTGTGCTCCTCCTCCCTCCCGATTCCGTCTCCTCTCCGATCGTGCCGCTCCGAGCCAGCAGAGAGAATCTAGCGTAAGCGAAGTAATATCGCAATTTCCATAGACTCGGAATTCGAGCGTGTTACATTACGGAACATTAACGTTCGCCGGTAGAGGTTGCCTCGACTCGGGCGCGAGGAAAAAAAAATTTTTTTTTCTACGTCGTCTCGGGTGGTATTATAAGCCGGCGTGCAGCAGGAGCACGAACGCGAGTGGCGGCGTTAACGATTTTTCAATTGGAAAGAAAGCCCGAAATAAAACGACCCGAATTCCAAATCCGGTTATAAACGCGTCGTTAAGCTTGCACGCCGGCTCGCTCATTATTATTTCTTCAGACTTTCGATATTATCGCGCGGCGGATCTGTGCTTCGTCGATGCCTCTCAGCGTATATAAATAAAAAAATACGATGCACAATCTGAACTCTCGGTTCTCGATGGAAACTAATTAAAAATCGCTCGTTACTCGTTACACCTCGTCGGTTGTAACGCGAATTTAATAAGTATCGGCGAATCGAAATGCAAAGCTTACCGCATTTACGTATATAATACAACGGCGAAGATGAACCAAAGACGCGTCTACATAAGCCAGTGTCTGCCCAGTGGATCTGCTTGTTCTCGTTTCCCTTTCTCTCTGCGCGGAAATTCGCTTCTTCCTATTTTCGAGAAGTCGAGATGAATAAAATATATATCCGCGACGCGCGTACGCCGTCGAGCGGTTGCTCCACTTTCTTGGGCTGCTACACTGCTACTACTGCTGCTACTGCTGCTCCTGCTGTTTCTGATTCCCTTGAATTTATTTCGTGTATAAACGCGCTGAATGCGGAAAGAGAAATAAAGGGCGATAGAGAGTCGAGCTTTTATGCATGAGCGATAGAGTTGATGGAAGGCTGAAGGATGAAAAAAATGAAAATTAATAGAAATGTTTTTTTTTTTTTTTTCATCAAACTTTCTCGGGGCCTATTAATTTTTCATCGCGAATGAATTCGTTATATCGTCAGCGATCACAGACACGCATTTTTTCCCCAAAATTTACATACTTTCGGTGCGTCATAAGAATCGATTTGGAGTCAACACGTATGATATAGTTAACGTATAACCCCTCGGCACTCACTGCCGAAACTTATACCGAATATAAGTCAAAAATTTATTCTGGATGAAATAGATCGAAAAATTTATTTTAACATTTATTATTCGTGAGTCAAGATGAAATCAAATTTATTATTATTACAATTAGCGTGATTGTACAAAGATATTCGTTAAATACTATAATACAATGATTATATTCCTTTGTTTATACGTTATTGACAATTGTGTTGCGGTAAATACCAACGATTGGTAGATACCGTATCTTATATTCTAAATATAAAATAAACTACTCATTTCAGGCTTCGACTCTGGACCGCCTCTAGGTGGTCATTTCCAGAAAAAGCCTCTCGATGCCCTCTCGCATAGGTGCTGATCCAAAGCCTTCCTCAGGTCCGCATGCAAAGGCAAATCGTCCAATATGCGCGAGAACTCGTAGTACTGCGTCGGCGTTTTTAGTTTTTCGCAATTTTTGTGCAACGGCTTTATCGGTTTGCGAAAAATTTTGCTCTGCAATTTCTTCGTCTCTCGTTCGTACGACGCTTTCGAATCTTTCGCCGAGACTCGGCCGGACACCCCGTGCTCGGCGAAAAATTTCTCGATGGTCCGAGCGTCGCTCGGCTCCAGTTGGTATCCTCTCTTGTTGAGACGCTCGACGACCGCGAGAGCGCCCGACACCAGTCTCAGTCGATTCTTGTAAAGCGCGCTGGACGCCAGCTTCTGACTGCGATTATTGAACGCGCACACGACCTCGCCGAAGAAATCCTCGGCGGGAAAAGTGAAGTTGGACAGATCGGCGCCGTTGTCCATGAGCACGTCGACGGTGTTCGGCAGGAGCCTCGCCACGGCCCACTCGAGCGGCGAGCCCATGTCGTTCCAGACATCGACATCTACCGGCCTCTTCAATTTCTTGGCCAGATCCAAGAACTGCTTCGCCGCGTTGGGTCGAAACTCCTCTCTCTGGCAGATGACGTGCAGAGGGGTGGACCCTCTGGCGTTGGCCAGTTTCGGATTGGCGCCGGCCTCGAGCAGCGGCGCGATATTCTTCCACTTGGTCAGCCATCTCACGGCAAAGTGTAGCGGCGTGTCGGCCGTCTTGAACGCGCGACAGTTGGGATCCACCCCCCGGCCGAGGAAGCCCCGCACGACGTCGGCGTGACGGTCGGCCAGGCAGGCCACGTGCAGATGGGTGAGGCCCGTCTCGACGTCGGCGAAGTTCACGTTGCGCCTGCTGTAGATCTCGAAGAGATCGGCGATCAAGCCGTGGCAGAAGCCGCTCGAGTGGTACCTAGCCGCGACGTGCAGCGCCGTGGTACGGGCCACGGGGTGCTCGACGTTTTTCCAAGCTACATCGTACATTTTGTCCTTGTAACCGCTCCGCCTCACGAACTTGACGACCAGATGGCCCCGATGATTGCATTGGGTGCGTCTCCAGTTCGCCGCCTCCATTAGAAGCCAGTCGATTTCTCGGCCTTTCAAGCCGATCTTATTGGGATTGAGCGGCTGGCCCTTCCACTCGCGAATCAGCTGTGCAAATTTTTCATAAAACCGGTATCTCTCCTCTTTGTTCTGCCAATCGACCTCCCCAATCGACTCGCTTATCAATGTTGTCAATTGCTTTTGGCCATCGTCATTGTTAAATTTGCGCGTCCAGACTTTCTGCAGATAGTCCTCTTTCACGACAAAACTCTGATCCTTTATACACTCAATTTCGTGGATCATCTTCTTGACACGCTCGTATTATTTTAGCACCGAGTAAGGAATATTTCGTGTACCGCACGAAACCGAAGAATCGCCACTCGGCCGTTACGTTCTCGAAACGAGTAGAGGACCAGGCGCGGCTCGAGCAATTAATGTAAACACGCGTTGGCACAACACACGATGCGACGTGATCAAAGCTCGATATAAAGTAGAAATTAAAATAATAATAATAATAATATTTGTCAGCAAAATAATATCACGTAATAATATCGAATAAGATGTCGGAATGTCTGATTTTCACTCTGTTTGTTCAAATCCTCAGATGCGCAGATGCAGCAGGGGGCAGACGACGAGGGTCAGGCCGCTCGAGCTCTGTAGTACTAATGCAGTGGTTAAAACACGTGCGCATCAAGTACGCCGGTCCGCGAGTCGGTCAAGAGCAGCAGCAGTCACAAGAGCAGGAAAATTCGCAGAGTTGTCGTCGTCGCAGTTCCACCTCGGTCAAGAGCCACGAAAAGGACATAGAGGAGCTGCGCCAACTCCTACTCGAGCTCTATCCGGCCAGGCACCCGAGCAAGCTACAGAATCGGCATGTGCTGAGGGTCATACAGTTGCCCGGCACCGCGGACGGTAAACCGAGCTACATCTGTCAGCCGGTGCTGCCGAAGCAGCATTATCATCAGCAGCTGCAGTATCAGTATCAGCGACCCCAGCCCCAGCCGCAGCTGCTAATCGATCATCGCGATTATCAGCAACAGCAGCAGCAGCGGTACTATCAGCAACGTTTGATTCTTGGCCAGCCGCTGCTGCTGTGGCTCAGCCCGTTAGCCATGCTTTGCTGCGGACGCAGAAAAGTGAGTAGTATTTTTCAATTATAATTTAATTATTACAACTGCGTATACGTATAACGATGAAAGTGTCCCGCGAGTGGGACTCTTTCTTTCTTTCTTTCTTGGTGAATTTTCATTGCGCCAGATTAGGATTAAGCAAAAGTTATGTATATATATGTGATATCCCTTTGAAGCTTCGCTGAACTCTCGAGCTCTAATCCTTGAGCTTCTCCCGCGAGCTTATACGAGAAGAGCCTTTAAAACATAAAAAAAGCGGGGGTGGAAAGAGAGAGAGAGAGAGAGAGAGAGAGAGAGAGAAAGAAATAAATATCGATCGAGCTCGCTCGTTTCTCTCTGCACTGCCGCCTCTTGTGTGTGCTGCAGCAGCCTCGACTCTTTTGGGATTGACAAACGTACGTACGTACGTACGTACGTACTCAAAGGCGGTGCGTATACTCTCACTCCCTCGCCGCTGCTGGGAGTATAACCGAAAAGAAAACTCTAGCGAGCGAGTAAAAGAAGCCGAAACGCGCGCGCGCATAAGAGTCGACGGTATAATGCAGAGAAAAAAAAAAGAAGGGAATGAGAAAAGTTGCGCTCAGCTCTGCAACGGCAAAGGCCAAAGCCATAAAGCGGTCGTATACACACGTACGCGTTTACACACGTGTGTACCTGCCTGGGCTGATTCGAATTTTGGGGTATATATACACAGGTATATTTTCAAAGTGGCGGGTGTTTTTCCCGCGCGTCGAGCTCAAAGCGCCCCGCAGAACGCTTTATATATATATACTAAATTTCGGTCCTGACGCCGCGCGCACACACACACACACCCACTGACTGCGGGAAAAACTGATTAAAAGTCATTTCCGCGTGCGGGTCGAAATTCGGCGGGTCGTTATTCACGATTTAATGTATTATAAACACAGCCGCCCGGAGTTTAAAGCTTTACATCAGAAAGAAAACGTGTTTATATATACACGATCGCGCAATTCATAATTCTCTCTCTCTCTCTCTCTCTCTCTCTCTTCCTCTTCCTCTCTCTCGCGCGCGCTGCGCGAGTTGAGATAATATATATCGCTGCACAGCAGCGTGTGGTTACAATACCAACACATCACATATACACAACCACGTATTATACAGGTATACATATGTGCAGGCGCGCTTGTTTACTGGGTTGGAAGTTAGATGGCTGGCCAGGATTGGGCTAATATGCAACTGTGGCACACGCGAGCTGGCGGCTTCGCCTTCCTTCTTTTTCTCTCTTTTTTTTTTCTTTTGCTTCCTACCGCGGCTGCCTTTCTTTCTCTTTTTCCCTTTTTTTTTTGTCAGTCAGCCTACCTCCCAGCCGTGCATTGTACAATATAAAACACGTGAGCGTAAAATATCCTTCGGCGAAGAACCATATAATGCCTCGCGCGCGCCTGCGACGATGATAAATATTATACGCTGCCAGCGATCCGCCGCGGGGGCTCCCGAAAATTTGTATACAATGTGCGCGCGTGTGTATCTGATACAACGCATCTATATCTTATAATATGCCATAATACCGTACCGTATACTCGGTCGTGTATATATATATATATATCGATCACCGGCTCACCGCGCCGCTTCTCTCGCTCGGCTCACGGCTCTCTCGGCTCACCTATGCTCCTGAAATATTCGAGATAATAATCGCTCGGGCAGGCTAATCGCCTATACACTCGTATACACGTATATATGCGCGGGCGGCGTTATGCGCTTTTCATTATTCAATGACTTTGATAGATTTCTCGCTGAATAAACCAAGCGCTTGCCGAGCTTGCATTATTATGGTATATAGTATACCAGTAAGAGTAGCAGTAGTAGTAGTAGTAGTAGTAGTAGTAGTAGTAGTAGTATTTACTACCGAGTGGTGTACTACTCTCCAGCACGTTATAATTCTGATGTTAAAAAATATCCAGCCGCCGGCTGACTCGTTCCTGACTATGACTACTTACCAAATTGCACTCGTATATAGTGGTACGATATACTACTGCTTCGAAAAACTTCTTAAAAATTTTTCAAGCTCTTAACTTTATACGTGTAATCGATTCAACCGATCCTCCTTCGTATAATGATATTACGAACGTATTACATCCGGCCCACACGATAGACAGAGAGAGAGAGATTGTACCAAGCGAAGCGCAAAGCTGCCGGTAAAATTCAATTTTGCGCCAGCTTGAAGTATAATATGTGTTCACGGAGACGGGCGATGTAACCGACTCCGTCGTGCTCGTGTGTGAGTGTAGCCAGCCACCACTGCAGTGACTACCGCATCCAATCATCCGAATTATTATCATTGATCGTTTAATTAATTAATTAATAACGCTACGCGCTACTTAGTTGTCACGGTTCGTCAGTCGAAATATTACGCAAAGGCTTTATACGCGTGCTGGAAGCTCGTTTTGTATTATATAAATTATTTATAAATGAAACTCGAGCCCCCGCAACACTCGAGCTACCGAATTTTCATTTTCATTTTTAATCCCCCGCGGCTGTATAGCTATAACACACACACGCCCTCAGCACGTATGTAGCAGAGAGCACATAGGGGCGAAAAACTATATCGCGTGGCTGCTGTGTGACAGTGAGATTTGTTTCTCTCTCTCTCTCTACGTGTTACAGCGGCAGCAGCAGCACCGCACGTTATATATCCTAGACGCGTATAATATAGCGTTGGCGACACGAGAGAGAGCCTATAGGACGCACGCGTTTGCCCTACTTATTTTTCAACGCTGATTGCGTTGCGAAATATTAAATTTCTCTGCTTTTTGCTCTCTACTAACGAGAAGGCTATATTTGTGACGGATGTCTGTATGTACGGCGTGCGTTGAAGATTAATTAATTGTGAAGAAAAAATGATTTTGATTATAAAAAATTGTGTGTCATTAAAAGATTAATTTTACATCAATAAATGTAAATAAGGAGAATGAGCGGATTCAAGCGGTTTTTTTACATTTCGACACAAAATTATAGTGAATAAGAAAGGTAAAAAATAGTTAATTAAATTGTTGTTGTTTGGAAACAAAAAATCCATACGTTGTCGGTGAAATAATATACACTTTCTAAAAGTTTTTATTGAATAGTATATTTGAAAGATTTTTTGAATAATTTTCTAAAGATGTGGAAAAATCAGTTCAAAATATCTACTAGCCGTAATATATAAACGAATTCAACCACCAATGACCTGTATAAGCTAGGACCCACACAATGCCTTTTTTAATCACTCGTATTGGAAAGCAATTAAGCAAATTCTATTTTCATCGTAGTTTTATAAATCAGTCACACTTAAAGAATATTTCCAAACATCCAAAATAAGAGTTATTTACGTAGGAGAATCAAATTGTCGTGTACTATCTTAACTAATATAAACCAGAATCTAATAAATTCTAAGACAGCTAAGCTTCAATTTAAGACCTGAGACGTAGGAATTCGTTAAATATTTCAAAAGTTGCAACTTAACTGCTCTTTCTTCCCTTTATTCTTTCTTCCTCTTCCTCCGTATCTACTGTACAAACATAATTTTTCATACAACGGAAATTATTAGGACAAAGTCTTATTTTATTGCATTTTTTAGATGAAGCTCTTTGACAATGTATTGGCAGCGGGTTTTCTCTCTCTTTGTTTTTTATTTATTTTTCCTATCATTGTGGCACAGCTACTTCGCGTTATTCATTTCCTCGCCATGCGCAATGAGAAATGCGTTACAAAACGACGTATGAATTATAAATGATTTCGAGACGTAGCGCGTGGGAGTTGAAGTGACGCATGTACAGTATACATATCGTACATAATATAACCTGCATTGCTATATATTTTTTTTTAATGGAAAAAAGTCAATCAATCCTCTGAGATACTTATACATCAATTCCGGAGCAATATTCGCTTGATATATGTGTGTGTGTAAGCACATACATAAAATAATCCATCATCCGCGTGGCACGAGCTGGTGAAAATCGCGGAGATCGTCGAGAGTCTCTGAGCTATGCAGCCGGCGATCAGCAGATGGGAGGAGGGGGTGAGCACAATGATCGATTCTCGATCGCTCGCAGACGCGCATAATGTACTACACTGCGCTAATACAGTCGAGATTATAAAACGTTCATCTTTTCAGTCGTATGTACGCCCCGACTCGGTAGCTCGTCGCTGATATAACACGAAAAAAAGAAAAGAAAATGGAGAAATGTCCTCGCGCGCGCGCGCGGGCGTAATTCGTTCCGCGACTAATCGACCATTGCGCGCGCGTATCATTATATAATACGTTCGCGATAAGGATCGTAATTGTTATCACGGTAACGAGCTCGTGAACGTGCACCCACCTCGGGAAATTACGATCGGTCGAAAAATTAATTAAATCTCTTGCGCGCTCGTAACGATGTAACTTTTCGGCTGCAGGCAAGTAATGGAAGCCGCGCGCTGACAAAAGCTCGGCGCTGCGGGCTCGCCGGCAAAAATATGACACGCGATCTGTAATTGCGACGGCGCGTTTATAGTATTATAATATCTGTGTACGGGAATGTGAGTACGTGTGTTTGTGTGAGCGCGGAGAGAATTTAGACGCGCGCGACACGAGCTGCCTACAGGCACCACGGCGAAGTAGTATGAGCGAAAGATAATTATAAGATATCGATTTTACATTAAAGCCGAGCGCGAACCCCCCTCTATGTGTGTCTGTGTGTACAAGTGTGAGTAAACGAATATCATATATGTATGAGTGTGTGAGTAGACCTCGTAGTCGACGTCACCGATGTCGGGGCTGGCGAATTATGGTGCGTCTGTTGGAAAATGGAGCCTCGAGGCGACGACTTTCTTCTTCGTATCCAATGGGCATGTACCTATAACACAATGACGCAAAGTAGCGCAACGACGCAGTTTGATTTGCTGCGTCTGTGACTACGTTTATCTTCGGCAGATGCGTTGATAGTGCGAGACCCAAAAACTTTCGCTTATCTTTGTGACGGACGAGCATTAAAATAGATACGAGATTTAACTACCCTATATGTTATGAGTTTATGAGAATGTTCAGTTTGTGTTATTATTTAAAAAAATAAAATAGTTCCAATAGATACAAAATATGCTAATTTTGTATCGATTGGTATAATCAAATACTTCATTAAGCCAACAAGTGCAGTAAGCGCACGAGTCTACATACTTCGAATAAATAACAATATTATGATTATTGTTACATAATTATACTCATTAAAGTTGTGATGATTTGATTACGAGAATAAAAGTACTCATTCTTTTGTAAGACTCGTAGAGTAAAGAGGTGAGTCTTCTTTGCGCTCGGGCCCTAAATCCGATGACGGAGTATAATAGAGCACGACAGCCACGCCATGACTTGGGACAGCAGCGGATAGATGCGGCCAATTTTTAACTGAATATTAAAGTTTTCTATAATTTATATTACATTTTATGAGAAATACGTAGTATGAAAATTTTTAACTCATTCAAATTTGAAAAGACTATGTACTAACAGATAAATATATAATTCAATTGTAAACAATATGACCACGAACACTAATCGTGTTTATAGTAAAAACAAATTAGTTTGAATGTTGTCCTTTCCGATGAAACAAGCCATTAAACCTTAAGATAAATATAACTCATTCAATTTCCGTGGCACTAAATAGACTGATCCATCGCTCATTTTAACCACTAAAATGGATAAAAGCCAGAAGAAATCCAAGGAAATTGCCTCGATAAATTATTCAAGTGAACATGTCAAAAAATACGTTTGTGATATTTGTAAGGAGGCGTTTACACTAGAATCAAGCATGATAATACATCGAGACGCAACTCACCATGAACAAAGCGACAAGTGCGAGAAAAAATTTGAAAATATATCAACTTCATTCAAGCACAAACAAATATTCCACGAAGTTTTCAAAGATTATTTATGTGAAAAGTGCGCCAAAAGATTTGATAATGAACATAGTTTGCTCTTGCACATAAAAACAGTACACGATGGTTGCGAAAATTTCGCATGCAACATGTGCGAGGAGAAATTTAGAAAAAAATCGCGCTTGCTCATTCACAAAACGACAGTACATGAAGTCTTCAAAGATTACTTATGTGCCAATTGCGGGAAGAAATTTGTGAAAAAACGGAATTTAATCTTGCACCTAAAGATAGTCCACGAAGGTCACAATGATTACAAATGCGACTGGTGCGAGAAAAAATTTGGGAATCAAAGTACTTTGATCAGACACAAAAAAAAAGTTCATGAAGGTCAAAGAGATTACGCATGTAACCAATGCGAGAAGAAATTTGGAGAAAAATCGATATTAATAGGACACCAAAGGACAGTACACGAAGGTTGCAAAGATTATGCTTGCAATAGGTGCGAGAAGAAATTTGGACAAAAAGGGAATATGCTAAAACACCAAAAAACGGTGCATGAAGGTCGTAAAGATTTCGCATGTGACCATTGCGAGCAAAAATTTTCACAAAAATCGAGTTTAGTTTTGCATCAAAAAACGATACACGAATGTCGTAAAGATTTTGCATGCAACTATTGCGACAAGAAATTTACACAAAAACCGCATTTGCTCTTACACCAAAAGACTGTACACGAAGGTCGCAAAGATTACACATGCGACAGGTGTGAGAAGAAATTTGGACAAAAAACGGATTTGATCAGGCACCAGAAAGCAGTGCATGAAGGTCGCAAAGATTACACATGCGACAGGTGTGAAAGAAAATTTGGCAGAAAATCATTTTTACTCTCCCATCAAAAAATAGTACATGAAGGTCGCAAAGATTACGAATGTAACAATTGTGAGAAGAAATTTGGATATAAATCAGATTTGTTCAAGCACCAAAAAATAGTCCACGAAGGTCGTAAAGATTACGCATGCGATATTTGTGAGAAGAAATTTGGACAGAAAGTTAATTTGCTTAGCCACCAAAGGACTGTACACGAAGGTCGCAAAGACATCACATGCAACAATTGTGAGAAGAAATTTGGATATAAATCAGATTTGTTCAAGCACCAAAAAACAGTGCATGAAGGTCGCAAAGATTATGCATGTGACAAGTGTGAACAGAAATTTACACAAAAGAAGAGTTTGCTCGGCCATCAAAAGACAGTTCACGAAGGTCCCAAAGAGTTCACATGCAACAATTGTGAACAGAAATTTGGACAAAAGGTGCAATTATTTAGACACCAAATAAGAGTCCACAAAGATCATTAAGAGTTTGTGAAACTTCCATTGAATTTAAGTTGACACTGAAAAACAGTCTATAAAATTCTCAGAAATTCAATCGCACAATTCTTGAAGTATTTTAAGATTACATATGTGATCAATAGGTTTTTTTCACGTATTCGAAAATATGCGCATCCAATTTCACGTCAGATAATGATCTAGTCTTAATGAATAATTTAGTGTTTATTCGTAATTGCAGTCAAATATACTTCTAAAAGTTCCTCACAGAATAGCATGTATCTTATTGCTGAAATAATAATAGGGTTGATTTTTTTTTGACAATTGTAAATATGTACACATACTTACATAAATATTATCTAAAATCTCAATAAAAATTGTGCAAGTAAGATTGCGTCTTACCTAAACCCCGTGTCAACTGTCATTACACCTTTGTTTACTGTCGGGGTTGTAGGGTTTTCATTTTTGGACGTGGAAACCATTTAATACTAAATAACCAATAATTGTTTTATGAGTTCTTTTAAATTTTTAAAAGCTTTTCTAATTGATATTCGTGTGGGGATGACACTTTTTCTGATCCGCCAATAGTTAAAACACGCATACTCATTGTTCTTGTATCACCGATATATTTGTTTAAAATTGCTCAATTCACTTGACAGTGTTGCTGAGTAAAAAAAGTACACTTTGGACTACTTGTTCAAGATAACGACTTTCAGATTGAAAAATACTTTCGCGATCGGGTGATCAAAAAATGAACAAGTCAGCATAGTCTTTATCCGATCCAACATTTGATCGCAAGCGAAACCATAGGCAGCGCGCGCAGGACCATTTTATAACGAGCCACTCGCGCGCACTGCCAACAGACGCGCGCGCTAAGCGAGAGTACAGCATATATATATATATATATATATGCCCCACCAGTCGTTAGGAAACTTTATATTTGACTTTTCGGAGTTGCACCGTTAAGCTCTTGACATTTTCGAGCCGCTTTCACGCCTTCTAATTATGTGTATTATATATACGCCTCTCGCTTATATTTCTCTCGCCTTTACTTTACCTATACCTACTCCTCCTCCTCCTCCCCAGCGCCTATAATACTACCCCGTCGAGTCTCGCGCGTGACCTAATTCAATCTGCATCTCGAGGATCAATCGAACAAATAGTCGCATACCCACACGCACGGTCGCATAATAGTCGCGACGCATTCATCGTTTGCCAGTATATAGTAGAAGAGCCAGAGAGAAAGAAAAAAGTAGGGAACAAACACACGGCGATGTGTACATACGTATAGGTATATATGTATGTGTGCAGCTGCCGAGCTTCGCGCGCGCACGTGATGGATAAAACTCGAGGCTCTTTCTCTCTTTCTCTCTCGTGCGCAGAGGGAGAGTAGAGAGAGAGGAAAAAAGAGACGAGAGAGAGAAAGGCACACGGGAAATGAGGCAAAGCAGAAATTGCGGGCACGAGACGGCGTCTGCCCGAGTGAGCTGCTGCTGCACTCTGCTGGCGCAAGCTCTCTCTCTGCGCTCTCTGCGCTCTCTTTTCTCTTGCTCTCCCGCTCATGGCTCCGCATCGCGGAGGTTCTTTTTGATTCGTGCAATTATCTCGGCTGGAATATCATCTCTCTCTGGATTTAGAGGAGTTTTTATTTTTTTTTTCTATTCTTTTATTTATTTATTAATTTTTTTTTTTAACATTTTGCAAGCTCGAGAGCTTTTTTTTTAGGAATTCTACCTTGACTCGTAAGCCACATGGGAGTTGTAGGTGGTATTCCTTTTTTTTTTAACTGGCGTTGATTTTTAGCGCTAAAACCACGCGCGAAAAAGAGGCTTAACCGCTTAAAAACGAGCACGCGCTGCGCAGAAAAAATTTTCCATCAAAATGTGAGTCAGTCGTATTAATATAACATAACCGCAGCGCGAGAACTGTTTAATCGAATATTTTTTCTTCGCCGCTTACAATATATCGAATCCCTGAAATAAGTTCGAGCTCGCGAGAGCTTTTTTTAAAAGGACGCTTTTGTGAAAGTCTAAATTCAGCACAAACTACTCTGCTTTTTTTTCCTTCTTCGTCTTCCTCCTATACTCGCCCCGGCTTTTATTCGCTATCTCTTCGACGCTCTATATATACGTGCCTCGCTGCTGTGGCTGCTCGGTCCTTTCGCTCTTCGCCTTCTATTTCCCTCTTTTTTTTGCTCCTCTTACCCTTCGACGCAGCAGTCGAAGCTGCTTTTCAACTGCGGTAGATTTAATCTGCGGTCTTCGCGTTATAATCAATCCGAGGATTTTCTTTCTCCATCTCTCTCTCTCGCCCCCGTTTACGAAGCATCAAATTGTATATTATATATATTATATAAACGCGCCGCCAGTGTACAATCGATGAATGGATCAAATTTTCCCTTCATTCTCTAACAAGTGCCTCGAATATAAACGGTTGTTCGTTTTCGAGTTTTATTTTCATCGCATTTTTTTTTCACCGCAAAAAATACCCTACCAATTTACGGGGAGAGGAATCTCATCGGTTCAGTTTTATCGAATTCGTTTTAACGATTGTCCCTCCTCCTTCCCGCCCGTGCTTGAAATTCAATATAAACTGTAACAAACAATTTTAATGGCTGGTATACGTACCGAAAAAAACAGATAATAATAATAATAATAAAACATACATATCGCGTTCGTCAAATCGCATTACGACGAGCGCGCATATCGATGCAGATGAAAATTACGCCAAGGGAGGGGAGGAGAGGGGAACTATTTTTTCTCTCTCGACCGGTGGTAATGTGTATATCAATTATTCGCGTATCGGTTTCTTCGCGTTCAGCAGCCGCGTGCATTCATGCACTCGCGCTCGCAATCGACTCTTATTCGTTTCCAACACACGTACCAGCCGCCGCGCGAGCTCGCGTACACGTACACGGGCTACGTCACACTATGTGTACGTGTAATATAACTTCATTAGCATTTCGAAAATCTCGGCGTTAACGATCTATATTTTCTCGAGTGACTTCATAAATTTACATGAAGCCGCGAGCGACGAGAGAGAGAGAGAGAGAGAGAGAGAGAGACGAAGTGCACCGTATACGTATAGATTGCGCCCGGCACACCGCGCGGCTATACGTACTACGTCGTGTGTATATTAACAGGCAGCAGTTGGCCCGGTGGAGGAGAAGAAGGAGGAGGTCGAGGAAAATTTTCACCAGCAGCAGCTGCCAGCGCGCCAAGCGAGAGAAAACTTCGTTACATTCCGTCGAGGCCGGCGGTGTGGTATATATTTATAACACAGAGGATTTTTCGGAGGACTAAAACGATCGATTTCTTTTTTCCTTCTTCTTTGGCTCTTTCTCTCTCTCTCTCTCTAGTCGTCCCTTCGGAAGATATAGCGATTAGTTACCGGAGAAAAGCCGAGAGAGAGAGAGAGAGAAACGAGAGACAATGTACAGCACTAGGGAACGTATATAGAGCACAAAAAAAACGAGCGAGAGAGAGAGAGGGAAAGATAGATAGATGGAAGATGAAGAGGGCTAAAAAAACGAGTGTACGCGTGTATACGTATATACCGTGCCACCAGTGGAGCTACTCTTGAAAAATAAAACTCCAAGGTGGGGCGCGAAAGCTCCGATTTTTTTTCTTTTTCTTTTTTTTTTTTTTTTGCTCCTTTTATATCTAGGCGACGTTCGCGAAGAGGATGCAAGTGTCGATGACCTTTCGCCGATAGATATATACACAGACACAACGGGTGAATTAGCTCGGAAACAAATCGAGTAACAAAACGTATCCAATTTTTACGACTTACGATCGATCGATGTCGCATTATTACGTGTAAGGTATATAGGTATATATAGATAAAATAAAAAAAAAAAAAGAAAGAAAATCGCGTCGCTGCTCTTTCGGGTCGTCTACCTCGGCAGTAGGCTCGGACTATAAGCTCGAGCTTATCTATATATACCTGTGTGAGTGTGTGTCGGGCTGCCTGAGCATTTGTGTGTGTGTGTGTGTGTTTGTGTACATATATAGAACTTATGATAGCCGATTCTACGGCCAGGGACGTGTGTGTCATATATATATCTAAAAGTACGTCGAGGCAACATCGGTGCGCACTTGACCCTCGCTTTATCTGAACTATGTTCTTATTCTTTTTCTCTCTCTCTCTTTCTATAACATCGCATGTCGCTGCTTTGGAGCTATTCGCAAGGCGAATTGCGACGTTTTTTTCTCCCTTTCTCTGTCCCTCAGTCGTGAAGTTCAATCACGACGCGGTGTACACAAGGCTAATTATCTCGTCGCACTAGAAACTGGCGGCATTCAGCTCGGGAAATGGACCGTATTACCGATTTCGAGAGACGATTGAAACGTCGATTTTATATTATTGCGCGCGAATCGATAATAAGTAAAATACCGTTTGCTTACGCGAGGTATTTGTTTTTCGCACTGTGTATCAATTATAAACGAAATTCGTCGTCGAAGCTATTATGTACACGACCTAATTTCCTTTCGAGCACATATGTTTACGATAATAATTCTGAAATATTTAAAACACTCGATGATAGTAGACGATATGTATATAAGGTATCCCTGTCTCAAAGGGAATAAGTCAGTAGTACGCACGAATGTGTAACATAATACGCGATGTAAATATTTCTCGGTAAGTACGCGCACGTCCGCGCGCGAACCAAGCCGAGAACGGAAAGCAAAAATAGGGAAAAAAAGGGAAAAGGAAAGGAAGGAAAAGTGTGTATTTATAACGTACATTAAAGGGGGTCAGTATTTGTGCTCGTTTAAATAGTCGAGACGTGGTATATGGCACGTATAGAGCGCGTGGCCTGCCACTTATTACCACGCTATATATGTGCGCTCGAATAATACCGAAGGGAGCTAGAGCTATACTAGCCTCCCCCACGTGCTAAAACCATTTCGCTCTCGAATCCTCTCAGACTTTTTCTTTCTCTCTCTCTCTCGATAAGATCGGATGAATTTTCCATTTCTCGAGCACTGCTTTCTTTTCTCTCTCTCTCTCTCTCGCGCTCTTTTCTTTTGATAATAATAACGGCACTTTCGCGTACATATAGATTGTTTCATTTTCTCGAGGTGCAGTGGAAGAAACAGAGCTCAGTAGTAGTGGCAGCAGTAAGGAGTAGAGGTGTCATAATCGAATGAAATTATTATTATTATATAGACGATATTATCGCGCGGGTGGGTATATATAATTTGCGAGTTGCCGCGCTGCTGCCGCCGCCGCCGCGTGCCCGAGGAAGTCGAGGATTTTAATTGAATTTAATTTTGCCGACTTCATCATTGTGTATACCGTATATATCAACGTGGAATATCGTTTTGCTGCTGCCGCGCGCCCCGCAGTTTGTCGACCGGAGAGAGAGGGAGGAGGAGGAGGAGAATAAGGCAACGCGTGCAGCAACAGGCCTTAGATACGTATATAAAGTCGTTGCTGAATAATTATATCCGTCTTTCTCGCCAACCCCCCCGAATACCCCCCGCGCGCGCATATAGCAAGCCGAGGCGCTGAGGAACGACCGCGACGATGATGATGTTTCCCCCCGCTCGCTTTCAAAGCTAGAGGGAGAATTTTTTTTTTTTTTTTTTTAGGATAGATATAAAAAATTGCGCTCGCGAAAGAATTCGCATTATATTCGCGGCTCGTGGGAAACACCGCACCACCGCGCGCGACCCTCGAGGAATCTTCTTATGCATATAACGAGAAAAATACCGAAGCGTACGGGGACGCGCCCGTAGCCTTACCCTCCTTCCTCCCCCTCTTCATTCGGATTGAATGGATCCTGCGGCAGCGGCAGCGGCAGCGCAGCAGCCACGCGAGGAGTGTGTAGCCATTTTACATGACGATGAATTCACGCTTTGATTTTTTTTTCGCTCGTACACGTATGTGTAACACTCGAACAGAGAGGCTCGTTCTAAAATTTCTCTGGCATTTTCGTGAAAATGCGAGGCATCGCTGCGGGAATTTCTTCTTTCTTTCTTTTTTTTTTTTTTTTTTTTTTTTTCATAGTCATCGTAAACTGGGTTGGGATTGAAGTGCAGCGGAAAGTTAAGCTGTGCGAGTGTGCAGTGCGCGCGGCTCGCAGTTTTTCTCTTAACATTTTTCTTCTTTTTTTTTTATTTCATCAAAACTCGGTCCGAACTATTTTTCTCGTTACCGACGTTAAATAATTGATTGTATGGATTTTAACAAAACGTAAGCGATACGATTTAGTGTAAATTCGCAGATATCTCAAAAATAAAAATGTATAGACAGCTGTCACCGTGTCGTAGAAGAAAAACTATGATAATACATTGGCGAAGAGTTTCCTCTTGAAAATGTTGTTACTCCTATTTTTATGTACAAATATTAGTTGAATAGACTGAGCTAAGAATTTTTTAAAACTATCAACAATTCCCAAGTAAACTGAAAAATTTAAAGAATAAACTTTTAAGAGTTGCGAGTGCCAAACATGCGTCGCAGTATCATGGCTGTGTCTAGAAGGTCGATGGTATAGAG
The DNA here is from genome assembly GCA_902732785.1 of Trichogramma evanescens. Classification (NCBI taxonomy): domain Eukaryota; kingdom Metazoa; phylum Arthropoda; class Insecta; order Hymenoptera; family Trichogrammatidae; genus Trichogramma; species Trichogramma evanescens. The sequence continues at coordinate 39,004 of CACVKI010143936.1, read as the reverse complement.
GGGGAAGGTAACGCCAAGAAGCAATCACAATTGCGGGGTCCACTTACTCGCTAATATAGTAGTATTGCGTTCAGTCTCTAGCAAAGAGCTAAATTCCTGAAGTGAGCGAGTGTTTACAAATAATATCAAGAGCATAGATCTCTACTTAAAATCGAAGTACAGTGTTGGCAACTGGAGTCATTTAACCTCAAATACTTTCTCAGTGCATAACGTGAAAATTCACTGTGAATACGTATTATCAAGCGAGAGATGGAAAGCAACGAGGACGTAATTAGGTAAAAGTAATTTTCGTTCATTCCATCATATCTTTTTAAGTGATCGCTTCATCAAATTTGATTTTCATTCAGGATAAAAGAAGAAACAAACGACGTATGGCCAGATGCCGGCGACGATTATATTTTCGATTCGGTGGACTCTTACGAGGTCAAAAATGTTCAAACATTCACGTTTGATAAATCATCAGTGAGTTGAATGATTCGAATCATGTTCTATTTTTTCGCTATCAAAAACTACTACAAAATTTTAATTTTAGGCAAATAACATGAATGAGGCTACGTCATTAGGGAAAAAGCTGGATCAAGAAATATTCATAGATTGCGAATGCAAAGATGTTAAGTCTGAATTGAAATCTTTGACAAGTATCTATTATCAAAATTATCCACCATTTGTGAAAACAGAAAACGGAAATCAGCTCAATGAAATAAATAAAAATATATTCATTGATTTTGAGTGCAAAAATGTTAAACCTGAAATAAAGTTTAAATCCATAACCATCTGTAAAACAGAGAATCAAAGTTGTCTAGCTATTGTGAAAACAGAGAATCAAATTCAAAATAATTATTTGAATGAAGAAGATCAGGTACTTTTGATGCAAAACATATTCGATCATAATGATAGTCAATTTCAAGTAAATTCCCCAATGAAGTTGGAAGAATATGAGGTGGAAAAATTGAACAAAACTTCTCAAATTAAACCATTTTATAAGTGTAAAACGTGTCGAAAAACTTTTAAAATAGAAGTGAATCTAAGAAGACATATCAGCATGATACACAAGAGCACAGGACCAAATGAATGTGAAATTTGTCATAAATCATTTGCCTACCAAAGCTACATTAAACGTCACGTCGACGCAGTACATAATCGGAGTAAACACTTTGAATGTAATATTTGCCACAAATTATTTGGACAAAAAGGTGATCTAAAATCGCACGTCAATGCTTTACATGATGGTAGAAAAACTTTTGAATGTGACATTTGTCACAAATCATTTGGACAAAAAGTCAACCTCAAACGTCACTTAAATGTAGTACATAATCGTAGCAAACCCTTCGAATGCGGTATTTGTCGCAAATCATTTGCATACAAAAATTATCTTAGAATTCACACACATGCAGTACATGATCGGAGCAAACCCTTTGAATGTGAGATTTGTCTAAAATCATTTGGACACAAAACTAATCTCACTAAACACATAAATACAGTGCATGATCGCAGCAAACCTTTTGCGTGTGAGATTTGTCACAAATCATTTGGGCAAAAAAGTCACCTCAAAACTCACATATATACAGTACATGATCAGATTAAACCCTTTGAATGTGATATTTGTCACAAATTATTTGGACAAAAAGGTGATTTAAAATCTCACGTCAATGCTTTACATGATGGTAGAAAAACTTTTGAGTGTGACATTTGTCACAAATCATTTGGACAAAAAATCAACCTCAAACGTCACTTAAATGTAGTACATAATCGTAGCAAACCTTTCGAATGCGGTATTTGTCGCAAATCATTTGCATACAAAAATTATCTTAGAATTCACATAAATGCAGTACATAATCGGAGCAAACCCTTTGAATGTGAGATTTGTCTAAAATCATTTGGACACAAAACTAATCTCACTAAACACATAAATACAGTGCATGATCGGAGTAAGTCATTCGACTGTGCCATTTGTCACAAATCATTTTGAGAAAAAAGTAAACTCAAAAATCACAAAAACATAGTACATGATCGGAACAAACCCTTTGAATGTAACATTTGTCCGAAATCATTTGGACTACAAGGTAACCTCACACGTCACATAAATTTAGTTCATGATGGTAACAAACCCTTTGAATGTGATATTTGTCACAAATCATTTGCTTACCAAAGCTGCATCGAAAGGCACGTCAACGTAAGACATAATCGGAGTAAACCCTTTAAATGTGATATTTGTCACAAGTCATTTGGACAAAAAGGGGACCTAAAAATCTCACATCAATGCAGTACATGATCGTAGTAAACCCTTTGTATGTAAGATTTGTCACAAGTCATTTAGTTACCAGAATCGACTCAAAAGTCACATAATGAAGATGCATAATCGGAGCAAACTCTAGAAGCGTATGATTTGTCTGAAGAAATTTGGACGAAATAAGATTTCTGCAATTACATTAGTAAGGTCCGCAATTTTAGAAAATTTTTCTTTTAATTATCTTTACAATTTGTAAAAAATAATAAATTATTTCAAGCTGTTATTTATTTTGTCGTCATTGTGAAAAAGCCTCTACTCGCATTTCCTACATAATAAAAAATAAAAACAAAATGTTCTATCATCTAAATTATTCTACTTTCATCTACTTGCTTACGCTATGCTAGTAGAAAATCCTTGGCTTGGAGCTAGAATTATTTCTTTACATCACGCGTGGACCCCGCTACTTTTGCACACGCAGATGATTCAACAGAATCAGTGGTCGTTAAAGAAGCTTTTGAAGTTTGGCAATTTATCTCATCCGCAAAGTTTATCGTGTATCCAATCATCGGAAGAAATTATTTCGCCTTAATCGCTGAACTTCGATCAATCATGTGAGAAAAATATATTGTAAACATACGTACCTAAACACATTTGTCAGAAATTTAAACTAGTTTGTAATAATGTAAATCCAATTTTCCTGCGACTGCTGGTTTAAAAAATCGTTTTCGAGTGTTCAAGCTTATTCTGGGAGAAAGCAAAACATTTTTAGCTCAATCAATTTGACGAAAACGCGTCATTTACTTTTTTAATAAAAAAAAGCTGAGTGGCACACAATAAATGATTATACCTTCCATGGAGCGTTTTAGCGCACGACAGAGTAACACAGCTGCCCCCTGTGCGCGCGGAGCCCTTCATAGAAAAAAAATTTTTTTTTTCTTCTCAGAACTAAAAGCTCTGTTGCGAAGTTAATGTAGATTACGACGAGCTGTCCTCGCAAATTGCATTTTCAATAGCTTTGTTGCTCGGGCAAAATTTCCACGTCGAGCGTCGTCGTCGCTGTCTCTATCCGGCAAAATTTTTAGGGGTCGTTTCCTTAAATGTTCATTTACGACTCCTTAAAGTTTCATTTCGTCATTAAGACCTTGGGCTCGCGCGTGAAGCAGCGGGGCGCATATACGTATATACGTTAACGAATTGAGAAGTTGAAAATGATTGCTGTAACAAATTGAACGAAATTTAATTGCAAAAGAAGAAAGTAAATAAATAAATGAACGAGTGAAAAAAAAAGAAGTAAGCTCGGCTCGTTTTAATTTTGAATATTTTGATATCCTCATCTTTCCGCGCGATTCGTATAAATCTAGATCGCGAACGACGCGAGAGAGGGAGAGAGAGGTCGTAAATAAATATTTTTCTCGTTTGAAGATTCATTCCACGACTTTTTCAAAGTATTTCTCTCTTCCTTTCTTCTTTCTTCGTCGTCTCTACACTTATAGCTCTCTTTCCCTCTTTCCCTCTACGCTTCGCGACTGATAAGATGAAATTTTATGCAAGCTTCATCAGTCCCGCGAGAAAAAGTCCGCGAAATAGCTGCTCTGTAGCTCTTAAAAAATATATACAAACTTTGCAGTTTGTACTATCCGTAAACGCGACTCGAAAGCATCGTGGAGTAGTAGTAGTAGTAGCAGCAGCAGCAGTAGAAGTAAAAAAAAAGGATAGAGAAAGAGAAACATCCCGGACTAAAAGAGAGACAGAGACAGAGAATGAGAGAGAGAGATAGGAAAAAAAAAGTTATAAGCGCGCCTATTGATCCTGCGCCGAGAGCAGAGACTATACAGCGAGGCGGCGGTTGGTGGCGGTTGGTGGCGCCCAAGCACCCGGCCGGTCCGAAAGTCGCGCAGCTTCAAGCTAAAGTTCGGAGCTTCGACCCGAAGAGAGAGAGAGAGAGAGAGCCTGGCGAATGCCTCTACGTGCGCACATACATTTACTTCTAACCTTTTGCCACTACCACCACCACAACACGCACACCCCCTGCCGAGCAGTCGTTACTCATACTTACGCTCATTAGAGATACACGTAGGCTTTTAACCATTAAAACTTGCGCCTGAGTATTCCGATAAAATATGAAATTTTAACGCGTAAATATACTGCTATACGAGCTAGCGAAGTAGAGGAAAAGAGAGAGAGAGAGAAGTGAAGTCGAGCGTTTTATCTCGCGGCCGGTCGAGAGGCAGAGAGGCAGAGAGCTAAAAAAAAAGCGCAATTGCCAGAGTGCGCAAAGAAATTAGGCGCATGTTTATTTCTTTTGATGCGGAAAAATTTCGGAGCTTTTTTTTGTGCCCCCGCTGATATGTATACTCGCCCGCAAAAAAATGAAAAATAAAAGTAAAAATTCAGCACAACTGCAGCGAAAAACACTGCGCTCCGCGGAGCGTACCAAATGCGCGTGTGTATGTGTGCAGTTGTAGTATTGCTGTGTATATATATAATATATACCTTATATTACGCGGGCCGCGCGCTCATGATTAATTAATGCACGTCGAGCTCTCTCTCTCTCTCGACTTTGGGGCTGCAGCAACAGCTATGAGCGCGCGAGCTATGTAACGATTCGCGACGCTAATGGTTACCAGGGGCTACTAATGGTCCTGTGAACACACATACATACACACAGAGCTCGCAACGTCATCGTTATCGGTCCTTCTCCAAGCCTCTCTCTCTCTCTCGAAGCGTCTCTGCCTACATACAGCGTTATATATTGTTACAGACGTTATGCAGTATATCCCGCTGCAGCATTACCCGTACTCGATGTCGTAGCTCCTTTTTTTTTTTTACTTTCGTTGATATAATGCTCGCGATGACGATGATTATTGGGCATGAAATCGCGTGCGCGGAAGAAACAATTTTTTTTTTTTTTTTTAACTATGAAAACTATAACGACGAGGGCAAATGCGCAGTTCTCGTTCGTACATAATAGTGTAAAGAGTCTACACGTGTACAGCGTCGCGTTGATCAGTCTAGCTCGCGAGGGTTGCTCGTTCAAACGACACATTGGTATTAGATCGCGCTCATGTTTACACATATAGATCGTTGTGTATAGTCGCCAGAAAGATCGTGTCGATTGAAACTGTAATAATAAAATGTGCACGGCCAACGACAACGGCGCAGATCGCCTCGATGAATCTGCCTCGAGTTTAAAAAAGTTAAAGATCTTACGAGATAAGACGAATTTCACGATTGAAGAAGATCGACGCAAATTTATCCCAGAATTTTATTCCTTAATCAGAACTTGGGAGGGCCGACTTCTAAATTTCCGGCACTTTTTTAACGATGCCGAAACGACTACTTTTCTTTCGGAATGCATAACTCACACAGGTCGAGGTTGGAATACTTTTAAAAGAGAAAAAGTCATTCAGTTCGTGATTCGCAGCGGCTACAAGGACGAGCCCATAGTCGATAAAGATGGCAAGCCATGGTTGCAGCGTCCCACGGCAATTTCTATGTGCGACTGAAATACCGTTTCATAATCGTACTGCCATGATCCGTGAGTTTTTTAAGATCTACGACAAGTTCGACGTTAACTACGAAAATAAATTATATTCACATTTTCACGTGGCCTGTGCGCTTGACTTTATCGACGTCAATTCGTTTCAATTTTATTTCACGAAAAATCAATTCTTTTTATCAGTAATTTTAAATATCTGAAGATTCGTCATTGGTTGAAAAAGTGGTGAATTTTGAAAATGTTACCTTCAGCGCTAATGGCTCTCAAAAATGCGCTTTATCGCGCTTTATTATATAAAACAATACGTAAAACATTTCGCGGGAAGCGAGCTTTATACACACCGGCAAAAGATCGAGAGTCACGATCGATGCCTATGTAAATGTGCGTATATATATCCCTCTCTCTCTCTCTCTCTCTCTCTCGGGATAGGGGGTATACGAGGGATTTGCACTCATCGCTGTGTGTGAAGCGTCGTCATCGCTCGCGAGAGATCAGTATGTATACAGCTATACCTACTGTACCATCTAGGCGACGTTATCGTAAAAATTTGTCTCAGTAGAGCTGTTCTCGAAGGCTTTACCGCCTCTCCCTCTGTAACGTTATAAAATATACAAGCGACTTTTCTTGCACTTAGGAATTCTCAACCCAATTCCCGGTGTTCAACTTTGATTCTCTCTCTCTCTCTCTCTCTCTCTCTGTCTCTCTCTTTCTCTCTGCTTCATGCAGGCGCGCGCGCGCGCGAGGCGCATACGATAGTAGGGAGTTTCGCTTGCAAAGCTCCGAGAGGCCTCTGTGTATATGTTAGCTCCATATGTATATATCTAACTCATGTGCACTACACACAGTGTACCAATACGTTGGCCTCGACTACTTGATCTTGCCCCTCGCTTTCCTTTTGCCAAGCTATTAGTCTCTCTCTGTCTCTCTCTTTGGGAGTTGTACGTGTGGGTTTGTGTATTTTACGATGTGTGTTTGACGATGAATCGCTTCGCGCGCGCGCCTCGTATGTGTCTGTGTGTGTGTGCGCGCAACTACGCAGCTTTGTGCAACTTGCTCGAGCAAGAAACTTTGATCACTTACGCATACATGATGCATATATGCTACTACTGCTGCTGTTGCTGTTGCTGCTGCATCACCGATGCCTGAGAGATGGATGGGAGCTAATTTCCCCTGTATTACATATAATTATATGGAAGAACGCGTCAAAGTAATTTTTCGTATTATTCAATGATAATAACCCGAGACGATATTATATTACGATTGCACATATATAATTATAAATTGATGCATATTTACTCGACGCCGTACACAGTATAACTGTTGAATTTAATTTCCAAACCGCGCGAGAATATAAATTGTACGTAACGCTGTGTTTAATGTCGTTATAAAATTGCGCGGATAACTTTTTAATTTAATATATATAACGTGCCGGCGGCCTCCCGATGTCTCGCGAGCTCCCGACGACGAGAACGAGGTTAATAAAGAAAAGTTTACAGAGAGAGAGAGAGAGAGAGAGAGTGAGTCTATATCGAGTCGGTGAAATTCGCCACTGCACATACACACGCACGTGTGTCCATGTATACGTACACACACACAACACACAAACACGCAATTGAGAGAATCGAAACAATATTATCAGCGGGGGGTAAGAAAAGCAATTAGACGACTACTCGATGGCGCGCACAGTGGAAAAAAAGTGTATTTAGAAAATTGACATGGGAATACGCCCGTGAAAGGCTTCGTTTGTGTGTGTGTGTGCATACCTCTGTGTGTGCGTACACATACACACACACAATAAACGTGATCGAACGCACAGTAGTCCATACACAACGGCGTATACTTGTATCATAAGGCAAGCGTACCTATATATGTATGTTGTGTGCAAAGGAGCACACGCTGCGCGCGCGGGGCCAAACCACCATAGGGCACACGATGCGAGAGAGCGTCGAGGAGAAATTAAATTACACCGCACAAAGGCGTAGCGTACACACACACATACACACGCATACACTCACGATGATGATGGCTTGTCGTGTAATTGAATTTTAGTCGACTCACACACACACACACACACACACACAAGTGTACGCGCGCATGTTTATATAAAGCTCGAAATATCGAGGCCGCTCGTACATGTACCATACCGACGTTGTCGTCGACGTCGTCGTGACCTACATAATAAAAAGGAAATATAATTTAATAAATGACGTGGATGAAAGGGAGAAAGAGAGAAAGAGAAATAAAAATATTACCGACCGCTCGTGGCTGTAACAGCGGCAGCAGTCAGACGTCCCGCGTATAGAAGGAAATACAACGTTTTTCAAGATATATACGAAGTAAACGAGCGAGCGAGCGGGCGGGCGTGCGTACACATGGACTGCTGGAACAAGTGATAAAATTTAATAAACGTTTAGAACAAAAAGCAAAAGCAGAAAAAATAAACTGCCTGATAACTCGTACGAGCGCAAGAAGTTTTCGTTTTTTTTTT
>CACVKI010143936.1:0-30779 GCA_902732785.1 Trichogramma evanescens | reverse complement strand
TTTCACGTGTTAGACTCTCCTTCGGAGAAAGCGAAGAGAGCTGCTGAAACGTTCGGAGAAATGTTCTCCGCACGCGCGCGCGCAACTTTGGCATAGTTACACTGCGTAATTAAAAGCTTTCGCGCGCGCGCGCTGCGCGCAGAGCTTTGCTGCTGCTGCTGCTGCTTCGAGAGAAAGAGACACGAGAGTCGCAGGCGTTGGTAGCATAGCTAGCTTATACAGCTGCACACTAGTCCTTTAATTAGTACACTTTTGTATAATCTTTGTATCTCGTTCGGGGGGGGAGCGAACTTCGTTAATATATAACACAGATAAAATTAATTGCCACGAGCTTTTTGCGCCTCTCTCTCGCTCAGAAGTCCGAACGGGGTATTATAGCAGCAGCAGCATGTATACTCGTACCAGAGAGCTTTCCCCCGGAATGATGACCAATCCCTGCAACGACCACGACGACGACGACGACGACGACGATGACTCTGTGCTATATACGCGCTGCTGCGTACTCGGCATTTGCATTTTAGGAGCTTTTCTGCAATAACATTTTATTGCTCTATACGCGGATATATTCTAAATAAAAAATAAATGTGATTCAATACCCAAAGAGAGGGAGCGAGAGAGAAGAAGATTAAATATTCAAGAACGCGCACGCAAGCTCAAATAGAATAAAAAAAGGTTTAACTCGAGAGTTGGAGAGAGAGAGAGAGAGAGAGAGAGGAAGCTAGAACTATATACGGCATTGCGCGCTTTATTTAAATTCCTGTGCAAAGCTGCTGCTGCTGCTGCCGCGAGAGCTGCTTTTTCACGCTTTGGTTGGGGCGTTGCAAGTAAAAAAAAAATATATATAAAGTTTCTCACTTGCTGCTATATGTATGTATATAACGCGCGCGCACTATACCGTTTGTAATATGCAAGCACACACACATACACACATGCAGCATATATACCCTAAAAAACACGAGACAAATGCAAGCTCGCTTGAAAATATCATCGTTAACCCATATTTTCTTCTCCTCGTTGCGGTGCTCTCTTTCTCTTTTTCTCTCTCTCTCTCTATTTCGTCGTCTTCTTGCCTCTCTTTCTCATTCTCGCGTCGCGTCCCCTATACGCTTTCAAACTTGCACACGGGCCATAGAGTGAAAAAAATTTGCTACTGCGGTGGCCGCGCGCTTGCGTACATATATACGGATACAGACGTAGCAGCATTAGTCCCATTTTTATATATATCATAAATATAAAGCCGCGTACGCCAAATATATATATATATATAGGTCAAATATATATATATATATAGGTCATATAATATAAAGCGCAAACGCGAGGCAAGCACCGGCATATATATGTACATACACACGTATACTCTACTATATACTGTACTATATGCATCCTCGCTCGCGCTCGAGGTTATATCGCCGCCCGCGCGCCGAGTTCGTCGACCTTATGCTTACTACTACTGCTGCTGCTGCTACTACTACTACTACACGCTGCTGCTGCTGTTGCAGCGACCGAGTGCGTGCGCGCTGCATGTATAAATCCGTAAATACGCGCGTTTAAGAATTCGTAACGAAGTTCTCTCTCTCTCTCTCTCTCTCTGGCTCTGCTCTACTGCACAGAGTGGGGTTGCAGAAAAAGCTCGCAAAATAATAATAACAACAACAATAATAATAATAACGATCAACGGCAGTAGTAGCAGTGGTAGCGGTAACGGCCCATCCCTTCTTCCTCCTCTCCGTAGCAGCAGCAGCAGCAGCAGCGGCGGCGGCTCTCTTCACTCTCGTTGAGCGGCATGATGGAACTGAACTACTGATACAATTTTCCCTTCCTCTCGTTTCGCTCGCTCGCCATACATACATACGCAAACCCTCCCGTTTTATACCGAGGCAACGCAAGCTCTGCTGCTGTTGCTGCGAGCGAGCGAAAGCTCCTACGCCGCTGCACTTCTCTTGTAAGCTCGGCGCAAGCTTCGCGATGACGAGGAGGATTGCTGCCGTGTATACTACTGCTGCTGCTGCTGAATACTACTACTACAACTACTACTACTACTACTACTACTACTACCTGGCCCTGCTACGATTACTCTTACTACATACTAGACACACGAGGCATAAAACGCAGTAGTAGCAGCAGCAGCAACATATACACGTACAGTCAGTCGTCGCGGGGGCAACCTGGAGGCTCACTCACTCTCTCTCTCTCTCTGTCTCTCTCCCTCGCTCGACTCATTCGGTTTGCGCTTGCGTGCTAACCGGGCGGCTTTAAGTACAGTCTCTCTCTCTCTCTCTCTCTCTCTCTCTCTCTCTCTCTCTCTCTCCCTCCCTCCCTCTGTGTGTGTGTGTGTGTGTGTGTGTGTGTGTGTGTGTGTGTGTACTCTCCCACATAAATATATACACACCTGCGACTCCCGCGGCTCTGTGCACGTATAGCAGGCTCACCCATACACGGCGAAGCTGACGTCAGTTTCGCCGCGGATCGATAATCGCCAGACAACACCGGAGCCAGCGCGAGGTGGCGCTCGTACGCGTTTGCGCTTTTCCGATCCCCTCGCTGCGTTCTATCTCTCTCTCTCTCTCTCTGTGCCAGCCACCCCCTGTACGTATGTGTGCCTGTGGATATAATATATGCATGCAGTTCCGCGCGTATACCGACAGACACACACACACATGCGCAGAGAGAGAGAGAGAGAGAGAGAGAGAGAGATAGGCAGTGCAGCGTACTCACTCAGTGTGTTGTATGGAGTAGTGCCTAACTCTGGCCTGCATACACACATCGCAACCCGCTGGCTGGCTGGAGCGCGCGCGCGCGCGCCGAGCGGCATACAACGCACAGCGAGAAGCGAGAGTATAGAGTACAGAGAGAGAGTAGTAGTAGTAGAGGAAGAAGAAGAAGTCAGTGGCCGTGTGTCCGGGGGTTGTTCTCTTTCTCTCTCTCTCTCTCTCCCTCGCTCTAACCCGCGAACGAGCGAGCGGGCCTTGCTCTCTCACATAAGCGTGTGTATGTGCGTTGGGGCTCGTGTGCGGTGCATATAATAATACGAGGCAGCTGCAAGGGTGTGTGTGTGTGTGTGTGTGTGTGTGTGCGTGCCGTGCGTGCGTGTGCGAGAGAGGGTGCTTTCCTCTCCTCGGCTCGTATACACACACGTCGCTCCTCTGCGTGCGAGCAGCCAACTGCTCCACGTCGTCGTCGTCGTCGTCGTCGTCGTCATGTGTAGTGACATAGTGTAGTCTTTCTCTCTCACTCGTTCCGCGTTGTTATGATGTAAAGCTTTTTTTTGTACATGTGTATATATAATAAGTATCGTATATTTTGGAGTGCAGAGAGTGTGTGTGTGTGTGTATGTGTGCAGTAGTCAGTCCACACACCAGCCGATGCCCCGTATAAAACCACGTTGAGCAGCAAGAGACAGCAGCAGCGAGAAAGGAAAAGAGAGAAGAGGAAGAAGAAGAAGAAGAAGCATGTACGCGATGCGGAAGTGCGCGAACGAGCTGCGAGCCGTGTTGTTCCGCTCGCGAAGCCCGAGTTGAGCTGCACCCCCGACTGTGTGTGTGTGTGCAGCAGCTATGGGTTGATCCGAGGTTTTGTGCGCGCCACGGGACGGATCGACAGCAACAAGCAACAACAACAACAACAACAACAACAACAATGAGTATTGTAATGTGAAGTAGTAGTGCAACATCGGCAGCAACAACAACTACAAGAAAAAAAAACCCCCCACCGTTATAACGACAGGCAACGAAGATATTGTGTCTTTATTTTCTCTTGGAAATAATACCAAAGTTCAAATAGTGCAAAAAAATAAATAAAAAAAAGTTAAATAAAATATAATCGTTAAACGAAAAAAAAAGTGTGTAAAAATGTGCGATCGTGGCGGTACAGGTTGTTTCTTCTATCGCAAACAGGTACATAATTGATATGCCAACACGCTCGACTGTTAATAATATAAATGATATTTATCGACGAAACGCCAAGCCAAACGAAAAGCAACCATAAATATAATTATTTCTAAAAAAATCGTCGATCTCTATCTCTATATCTCAATATCTCCATCCATCCGCGTACACATCTCTCTTTCTCTCTCGGGGGTTGATGCACAACACACACTCACACACACCCACACACACACACACATGAATGCCATATATGATACACATCGCGGGTTTATCATTACAAAGTGGGTGTGCGATTGTGTGTCGTCGTGGAGGAGCAGCAGCAGCAGCAGCAGCAGCTAAACTCTCTCTCCCCCCGCGCGCGTGTTTGTGTATGTGCGCATTATATACAAGCCAGCAGTTGGTAAAATACTAGCCGTCGAGAAAAAAAAAAAAAAAAAAACGATGAGTAACGGCGGTAGTACGCGTTGCTGTAGCGGGGCAAATGACCTCGAGCCCATGGCCTATCTGAACAGGCTGATACACGGTGGAAGTGGTGCAGCTACAGCGGGCACTGGAGCAAGAGGCGGCGCCACCGAGAGCCTGTGCAACGCCGCCCGATGCAGTCGCAGTGCCTCGAGAGCCTGGATCGTCCTTCTGCTGCCCTGCGCGGGCCTCAGGACGCGATGCCTTAAATTCGTCCGGGCCGTTCTCACCGAGGTTTCTCTTCTCTCTCTCTCTCTCACACACACTCTATCTATTTCTCTGACTGTTTTTTTCACGTGAACAAAAAAAACCCTAATATAACAAGCTCACGTCTTGTTGTTCATCATCTTCTTTTATTTATCTCATGTGTCTCTCTTTTTCCTTTTTAATGCATCATTATATTTATATATATATAGTCGATTCACTTTGTATTCAATACATGTTAATATCTCCTTCTCTTTGTAACGTTATCTCTCTTTCTCTCTGTGTCTTTTCTGTGACATATATCATATACTTAGCGCCCCCCCCCCTACACCCCCTTTTTCTCTCAAACCGCCCCCCCCCATTTTTCAGCCAATGCACAAAAGCACACACTACCCATACGTAGTATTTCGACTTTTTTATTATGAATTCTATGTGGCATTATTACATACTTCTATATATGTGTTTATAAGTTACGAGAACGATCCTCTTACAACCCTGTAAACGTTTTTTTTTGCATCTACATATTATTATACTATCGATGTGTTCATTAATCGTCAATCATCTGAAATTAAAGAAAAAACACGGGGGGTAAAATATTGTCGAAGGCATCCCCGTAAAATAAAAAAAAAAATGAAAATATGAAAGGGAGACAGAGAGCGAGCAGCGAAGGAACGGGAATGCGATGATGAAAATCGTGTTAAGTTGCTGCCGCGCCTGCGTCGAATGTATGTTAGTGAGTATATGTGCTATACATATATACGTTCATTGTGGGAGAGATCAGCAACCTTTGGCTCCAGCAGCGGCAGCGGCAGCGGCAACGGCAGCAGCCATCCACCACACCGGGTTATTACCTCGAACGCGCGCGCGCGTGTGTGTGTGTGTGTGTGTCTGTATAATAATGTAAACTGCATCGGAACTTTCGGTCTGTCTCTCTCTCTCTCTCTCTCTCTCTTTCTCCCTCTTTGAATTTATTTCCATTCAGCGCAGAATATGTGCATGCGCGCGCGCGTGTATGTATGAATGCGCGAGCGAGCGAGCGAAAGATCATCATTTTCACTCGGCAAGCTAAAATGTTTGCTCCGTATGCATGGATTTATTATCAACGTATCTGTATCGTAGTTTTTTTTTTACAGAGTACTACATCGCGGTACTACTTTTTTTCTGTCGTTTCGTTAACATCTGATGTACAGTGTATACAGCGAGTCGTGTAACTTTTTCCTTTTTTTTTTTTTGGGTTGAAAAAAAAGAAAAAAAGAAGTATATGGCAGAAAATACGCTGACATGCTACCGGTTACACGCGCGTATATATATATTTATACACTGATCCTCGTTTTATTATTACACGATGATACACATCGTAGCTGCCGCCCCCGATTACTGCTCGCCACCCCCCCTCAGACCCCCCCTGGAATTTATATATTTTTTATTTTATCTGTCGCACGGAATGTGGAATGCGATCACGTTTTGATTGTTGAGTAAATTACATACTTCAATGTATCTATCATATACAGTTCATGTATACCTCGACCATGCGTTTATGTCAATTAAACGCAGACAGCATCATCATCATCATCATCATCATTGTATCATTTTTCATCGACTGTCACTCTCATTCTAATTGGTGTTACATCGGCATGTATCTCGATTTGCGAACGCGTCCATACGATAATTATCTCGCATCGCATAAAGGCGTTCATCCGCGTATGTTTATTATAAACCTATACACACGAATCGAATCATATACACGGCAAGTCGCGCGTAAATATAAACATCGCATATTTAAATACGTGTAATAGATCAAAGCGAGAGAGGATACAACGTTTTCTGCGCTATCTCTCGCTGCGTATTCATGTATACACCGGAGAGAGAAAGTTTGCAAGAGGATGATACGCATTTGAATCGTATAAAGTGGAATATTTTATATTATATAATACGCGGAGAGCTCGACGCGCAGATGAGATCTTCCGCTCTTTCTCTCTTTGACGCGCGCGAATTTATATCTACGTTTTAATGCATGCCGAATCAGACGCAAGTGTTTCATGAATACATTATTTATGCGTGTGTGCATTTCAATATATATATATATATACATTTATAGGTGTACGTGTGTATGTATACGTGCACGACGTGCCGTAATATCCACGCGGGGTGTTTGTCTTTTGCGGCGGCGACGCACGAAAAATCATGACTCACCTTCGTTCATTCATTTAATATATTATATTATGTCATATCTACGTGTAGCGAACGAAGCGCATGTCGTTTTATACGTTATATAGTTCTAGCGCAATTTTATGAAAGTTCACCAAAAAAGATCAAATACATCATGGTCATGATCGTTATTCATAAAATATTAAATCGATTGCATAAATTTTGACACGTTATTAACGATCGAAATGGCGCGCGCACTCGTGTGGTGCGTACGTGCCGATTTTTTTTCTGTTTCGTTT
Source organism: Trichogramma evanescens (assembly GCA_902732785.1). Taxonomy (NCBI): domain Eukaryota; kingdom Metazoa; phylum Arthropoda; class Insecta; order Hymenoptera; family Trichogrammatidae; genus Trichogramma; species Trichogramma evanescens. The sequence goes on along the minus strand of CACVKI010143936.1, from coordinate 23,782 downwards.
CTTCGTTGCCGCCCCAAGGAAGGACGCGGCGACGTGACGGACATAACGGCGAGTCCGGGCAGGCAGGCCAACGTCAACCAGTTGCGTCCCAAGGATCCGCCGCCTATGGTCATCCAGGGTGACTTCAGAAAGGTACGTAATATGAATTATATAACTATAATAATCGCGTGCATCGTGCATACGCGACGATACGATATAATTATTATATCGATCGATAATTGACGTTTTGTCGCGCGCGCTCGAGACAAAATTCAAACGGTACCCTACCGCACGACAAAAGCGAAAAACGTGTTAAATGTTTTATCGAGCTCGCTATATACATCGCGTGTGCGTGTAAAATGCATATTTTATATCGGGATAAATTTTACCGAGAACGTGTGTTCGGGGCCGCACCGACGACGACGACGACGATTCGAGAGCTCTCTCTGACTCTCGCGTATATGGTACTGCTACTACCCCATTCCCATGGCAATTAAACGCGCAAACATAGCCTGGATTTCGAAATTACGCGCGGCGGCGGTGCCCTGGCCATATACATACGTACACATCAGACGGAACATATCTCCCTTCTCGTTGCGAAAACCAAGTCAAAGGGCATTGTAAACCATATGCCGGGCTCTCGTGTCACCGAGATCACGGATACATACGTCGTGTGTATATAAGCCACATCTCCGGGATCCGAACGGACGCGACAGGCTTTGAAATGTCCCTCCGCGCGCGCTTGTAAAGATATCACGTTTTACACTGTACGCTTACACGTATATATTTTTTATATATATGTATTACATACATACACGATGTCTTATCTGGGGTATTTTTTTTTCGTTTTTTTTTCTCTCGTCATATCCAACCTGTCGCACGCGCGCTCGCGACGCACACAGGTGAGCGGCATCACGAGCGAGATCTTCCGTCAGTTGGAGACCATCGAGAATGATCACGACGCGTCGACGGCCGCGGCCCTCGAGGCCGTGGAGAAGCACGGCGAGATGGTGGTCAGGATCATCGAGCCCCGACAGCTCGGCAGGCACGCCTCCGAGGCGGCGAAAAAGTTCATCGCGATACAGGTAATTATTCGCTTTCGTACTTATAAGTTATTTTCTCTCTCTCTCTCTCTCTCTCTCTCTCTCTCTCTCTCTCTCTCTCTCTCTCTCTCTCTCTCTCTCTCTCTCTCTCTCTCTATCCTTTTCTAAACGAGAGAATCGAGGATGAATTCAGTCGTGCACGAGAAAAGAGAGCGAGAGAGAAAATTTTGCCCTATTAACGTTGATCTCTGCCTCCAACTGATTAACTTGTGCGTGTGTGTGTGTGTGCGTGTGCAGGATTCAAAGCATCCCATCCACTTTGTGGAGATTATCAAAAGGCCCGGGCAGACCCTCGGCCTGTACATACGCGAGGGCAACGGCCTCGACAGAAACGACGGCGTTTTCATCTCCAGGATAGCCGTGGAGACGGCCGTTTACAATAGCGGCTGCTTGAAGGTTTGTGCAAAAAAAAAAATAAATAAATAAATCCGTACACAAGTGCACGTCTCGTATTATATTCTATACGTCGACCTCAAAAATAGTTCCTCGTACAGCTATATAAGTTATTTTCCCGCACAAAAGACGTGCCTCATTACATAGCATATGTATACAACAACATACACAATATCTTTGAATGGTACACACTCCAATGCTCGCACATACACGCACACAGGTGGGCGACGAGATCCTCGCGGTGAATCTCGTGGACGTGACGCACATGAGCCTCGACGACGTGGTCATCATCATGTCGATACCGCGGCGGCTGCTGCTGGCCATCAGGCACGGCCCGCACCAGCTCGTCGGCGGTCACAATCGCGTCAACGAGCAGAAGGGCCCGCCCGTCGTCGTCATCAAGAAGGAGCTGAACAACGAGGACGAGACGGATCATCATCATCAGTCGCAGCACCACCACATGAGCACCCTGGAGCGCGACAGGCGCCGCGGCGACGGGCGCGAGATGCTGCCGTCGCGCTCCAAGCTCGGCCTGGCGGGCCTCGGCTCGACCCACGAGATCAACCAGGCGATGGCCAGCAACGGCGACCTCTATTACAATTCGCGGCCCGAGAGCCAGCTCGGCTGGTCGTATCAGCCGCCGCCGCCGCCGGTGATCACGCAGCAGCCCAAGCCCGGGCCGCAGGCCCAGCACTTCCAGCCGTACGATCGCGGTTATCCCAAGACGCTCGAGAGCCTGGCCGAGAAGGTGAGACGACGCTCGCATCTGATCTATTTTTTTTTTTTTTATACATAAATACGTGCACAGCTCGAAGTGCAGCGGGAGATATATTTTTTTTCCTTTCTTATTATACACGTGTGTTCGTGCTCGTATACGAACCTATGAATTTTTTCTTACTTATATCGTCATGAGATATATATAGTTGCTTTGACTCTGCTGAAATGTGTCATAGTGGGTAGTCTATATGATTTGACGAATTGATTGTTTTCACGATATTTAGCCAAACATAGTCCTATATCCGATGCACAATTATTAATGATCGTTGCATTTTCAGCAGAGTCAAACGTATACACGATTTACATTTCTACATATATTATTATTATCGTTATTAAACGTATTAATTTTAAACAGCACCGACAAAAGAGTATTCCCTTTGACGAAAAAAAGAGCGCGAAAATAACATTGTCGAGACGTTTTAATTGGAAAACGCATTAAACGCCTCTTCTTTGTGCTCGAGCGTCGATCGAATACTCTATTGTAACTTTATAATACGCATAGATGTCTTAGACGATGTGGATCGAGAGCACCTCTCACACCTCATTATATTGCACCAAGTCGTACTTATATTATATCTATATTATTATACTCCATTCACTGTGTCAGCCCTCCACTCTCTAAGGTCACTATGGCGACGATGATGAACGTCCGAAAAATGTAAAAAAAAATTGTTTTTTTTTTTTTTGATTCTTTTTTTTCGTTGGTTTCGCGAACGTCGATAAAGTAATGGTGATTCTCGAGGAAAAATAATTTTTTTTTGTACTACTTTTTTTTTATCATTCGTACGGTAGATCGATATCAGAACGTATCGGTAACTGAACGATGAAAATGCAAAAAAAAAAAGAGAGAGAAAAAAATTAACTAATTGAACTTGTCGATTCTATGTAAACGTACACGACGCGCTCCATTGAAATCAATCCAGGATTTCACAAAGGTAATAGCACTTACAAATTTTCTTGATAAAACCATATAGCTACTGTATAATATCCATTGATATTTTTGCATAATAATTGAAACATGTAACATACGAAACAAGTTTGACATTGTTGTGGCACTTAAAAATTTTATCAAAAAATCTCGAGCCTGTTTTTTACCTCGACCAAACGATGTTACACTTGTTACCGTATTCAATGTGTGAAACGCCTTTTTGATATAGTAATAAAAGTTGAAAGATTCATTATTGATATAGGCAACTTATGCGTCATGTCGATAATAAATCAATTTATAATTTGGCCGATTGATTTGTTTTCCTGAAAATCATACTAACAATCTATTGACCTCGTAATGAAGCTTGCTGATATGTGACTAACCCTTATATATCGATATACATTAGGAAATAACCAGTGTGTGTGCCATCATGTGTCATCGTTGTCTGTGTTCTTTCACCTGCTTGTCTATCATAGTAATTTTCGATGTATTGTTCATTTTTTTGTTCATGCGTGTGTGTTTTGTATTATACTTAGCTTTATCACAATTTATTATTTGCCGTTTTGTTTCCGTTTCACTAGCAGCAAAAATGATTAAAGAATTATAATTTACGAAAAAATGACATACGATTACGTCCATAGAAAAAGTTGCTTATTTTGGGATCACGAACTTCCCTATCGAACTCGTTACTTTACAATCATTTTTGACACGACAGCTCGAAATAGGGAGAAGTTTGAGAGTCCATCGTAACAACAGCGAAAAATTGCTTATAACTTGTCGTTATTACTAACATTACGCAGTGAAAAAAATAATTGCACGCGAGCTTTTTGTTCATAACGATTGAATCGAATATCTCGCATTTACGCAAAAAGCTTCGAACATTACTTATTCAACATTCCAGTAGAAATGCTCAATATTAGTAATGGCTTAATGACCGAAAATTTGTTTTAACAAATGTAGACCACTATTCATCTATTTTAGATACGATAATATTACTTTGAGTCTCCGCCGCTAGATGGCGAGTACCTATATCGTGTAAATCTGCAAGTGGCAAAGTAAAAATAATGATATAAGTCAAAGCACGGCTTTACTTAAATTAGAATTGTAGAAATTACTATCAAAGCACGGCTTTACTAAAATTAGAATGGTTGCAATTACTATCACATGAAAATGTTGAGCGTTTCTACTAGGACCCGGACGACAAGTAAAATTAAAAAAAAGTAAACGATCAAGTAACGATCGCTCCTTCTTCGTATCACGAATAACGAATTTAAACAAAAAAAAAAAAAAAAATGTTTGCGAATTGCCTCGCACGCACGCAGGTACACTCGTTCTATCCGTCGACGACGTCGATCGCCAATGGCTCGTCGTCGCGCCGCATGTCGGCCGGCCAGGGCATGCACACGATCGGCCGCATGGGCTCGTCGGCGGGCTACGCCGCCTACGGCCAGCCGCACTCCGCGGCGGGCCGACTGATGCCGCGCAGCGGCTCCGATCAGCACCTGCCGAGGGTCGACTACACGAGCATCACCACGCCGGCGAGGCACACCCTGCTCAGGTCCAGCCTCAAGACCGGCTCGGCGGCGCTGCGCTACGGCTCGCGCTACGGCATGGGCAACGATCTGCTGTCGTCCGCCGCCGGGGCTGGCGGCGGCGGTCGCGCCTCCCAGGCCGCCCAGTACGGCACCCTGACCAGGCGCCACCACCAGAGGCCGTCCCTGGACTACGCCTCGGACACCGAGGCCACGTGCTCGAGCTCGCCGCGCTCGGCCTACTACTACTACAGGCACAACATGAACAATCCCCAGCCGAGCAGCGCCGTGTCGCATCTGGCGACTCTGTCGCGCTCGCAGCTCGGCAGCACAGGTGAGCTCAGCCGCCCCCTCCCCGGGCGAGACAGTTTTTGTTACTTTTTGGTGTTTCGACTTCTTCTTTTTTTTTCCTATTAAACATCACACAAGTTCACACGGAATACGATGTAATATTTATACAATTTTTGAATTAGCATATTGATTAATCTAGTTGTTGATGCACAATCAATACGTCGTACGTATTGTCTCTTTTTCTTTTTTTAGATTGAATTCAATGATTAAACAGTATTTGATAAATAACAAATTAGTTGAAGGATGAAATATCATCCGATAAGAAAATTTTTTATAAATCACATATCTTAGCGTATGAACGTTTTATCTGAGTGTTTTTATCTTAGTTTTATACAACTAACACTATATCTTACGTGCAGTCCGTAAACTATATGCAATAACATTTTTCTGCAAGCACGGATATGTGTGTATATGCGTTGGAGCTTTGATCATAAAAAGTCTTCTCATTTTTGTTTTTATTACCAACACGGCAATTTCATATCGCCATTCACGTCTCAGTATCGCATTTTTTTTTTTTTCATTGTCTTCTGTCAACTTGTTAAATGATTTAATAAAAAAAATATATATCATATAATAGATGACATCACAATACAAAAATTACATATCATCTAAATGTTTATATATAACTACAATTTAGTATGTTTTTAGCAATTAAACTTAGACATACTCATACTACTGTATCATTCTACTATACATACCATAGCTAAAACAAACTAGAGCGATGTATTGGATACACTGGCATGAAAAGTTTTCACACACAATAAACCAATACTTTTCCACGGCAACGTCCACATGCTCGCTCGTCATATTTCTCGCATTGAAAAATCGCGTTGAATATAAAAATAAAACATAAAAATTTTTAAGCGGGTTCAAGTCAAAATTTTAACGTCCATCCCGAATTTTCCAGCCGATTTCCGAACTGTCATATCATATAAAAATGTGTGTTAAAAAAGCAAAGCCGTCGCGACTCTTCTGCGTTCGAACATTCTCATAACGAATTCCGCGAACAGCGAAAACGCTGCGCACGCATGTTTTAGGCCTGCGATCGAATTCGCTGCCGCGTAGCGTCAGGACGTTGCCGGGCGGACACCAGCAGGGCGGGCTAAGATCGGGAATTAGCACCCTGGCGCAGAGTCTCATTGACGAGGACGACGGGGCGCTCTCGGCACCGGAAATGCCCTCCATACGACAGGATCGAGGTAACGTAAACAAAAAAATATACAGCTCATCATCATTCGTAAAATACACCCTACCCACTATACCCATGAAGTACTCGACAAAAGTATAAAAATTTAATCAATCATTAATTCATCGATGTTACAAATATATCTTTTGACTTTTATTTTTCTCATTGTACTTATGACATTTTGTATCATGACCGATTTTTTCATCATATTGAACTTAGCTGCATCGTTGATTGTGTGTTACTGTTTTCACGATACTTTGATCTATAGACTTATTATAGAGCTAGACAAGCGCTTAATTAGCATATGATGTTTGTTTGATTTTCTGATAAACATATATAAACAGCACACATTAATAAATCTTAAGTTCTCATGCAACCCATACCCACAGTACAAACCTCTGTATAATGACTGAACGACGAGGCTAATTAAAAAAAAAGGACCGACTTTTTTCGAATGATATTCATTCAGTTTTACGTTCTGTCGCCTGATACGCGCGTGTACTCATTGCGGAAAAAAATATTGCAGGACGAATACCGTCGTCGACGTCGGTCTTCACGTCGGACGAGTACAAGGCCTGGCTGAGCCGGACGCCGAGTACGTCGGCCCTCTACGATCAGATACGATCCACCTCGAGCCGGCCGCCTCGTTACACCTACAGCGCCGAAAACATACACGCGGCCGTCAATCAGGTATGAATAAAAAAATATATATTAAGGACACATATTGTAGAGTTTTTTACTGGTGTTTTTAAGGACAGGCTTTATTGATTAATATATCCTCGCTTTAAAAAAGTGATGGCCTTACGGTACGTAGTTGATCGGGGTCGATGATTGCAAACTGATACCCCTTAGTTTATTTGGGTTTATGAAAATCAGTTATGGGGTTAGCGTGTTAAGTTAATAATTAATTCTAGCTCCAAGCCAAGTATTCTCTATTAGAATAGCGTTGAGAAGTAGGTGCTTGGGAAATTTTATTCACATTTTAGATGATGTAAGAAATGCGGGTAGAAGGTTTTCACAATCGCAACAAAATAAATAACAGTTTGAAATAATTTATTTTTTTTAAATTGAAAGATATTTATAAGAAAGAATTTCTAAAATTGCGGAGTTTACTAATGTCATTACAGAAATCTTATTTCGTCCAAATTTCTTCAGACGAATCATACGCTCCTAGAGTTTGCTCTGATTATGCATCTTCATTATGTGACTTTTGAGTTGATTCTGGTATCCAAATGACTTGTGACAAATCTCACATTCAAAGGGATTGATACGAATGTGTACCGCATTTATGTGTCTTTTAAGGGTACTTTTTTCCCCCAAATGATTTGTGACTAATCTCACACTCGAAGGGTTTGCTCCGATAATGTACTGCATTTATGTGTCTTTTAAGGGTGCTTTTTTCCCCAAATGACTTGTGACAAATCTCACATTCAACGGATTTACTACGATTGTGAACTAGATTTATGTGTCTATTAAGGGTACCTTTTTCCCCAAATGACTTGTGACAAATATCACATTCAAAGGGTTTGATCTGATCATGTACTGTATTTATGTGAGATTTAAGGTCACTTTTTTGTCCAAATGACTTGTGGCAAATATCACATTCAAAGGGTTTGCTCTGATTATGTACTGCATTTATGTGTCTTTTAAGGGTACTTTTTTCCCCAAATAACTTGTGGCAAATCTCACATTCAACGGATTTACTACGATTATGAACTACATTTATGTGAACTTTTAGGGTACCTTTTTGTCCAAATGACTTGTGTCAAATATCACATTCAAAGGGTTTGCTCTGATCGTGTACTGTGTTTATGTGAGTTTTGAGGGTACTTTTTTCTCCAAAGGATTTCAGACAAATGTTACATTCAAAGGGTTTATTTCGATTATGTACTGTATTTATGTGTTTATTAAGAACGCCGTTATAGCCAAAGGATTTGTGACAAATTTCACATTTGATAAAATTGCCAAGATTATGAGCTGTTAATTTGTGGCTTTTGATTATATTCTGGTATCTGAATGATTTGCAATAAATTTCACATTCAAAGGCTTTGCTTCGATTATGAACTGCATTTATGTGTATTTTAAGGGTACTTTTTTCCCCAAATGATTTGTGACAAATCTCACACTCAAACGGTTTGCTCTGATTATGTACTGCATTTATATGTCTTTTAAGGAAATTTTTTTCTCCAAATGACTTGTGACAAATCTTACACTCAAAGGGCTTGCTCTGATTATGTACTGCATTTATGTGAATTCTAAGATAATTTTTGTATCCAATTGATTTTCGGCAGATGTCACATTCAAAGGGTTTATTCTTATTATGTACTGTGTTGACGTGCCGTTTGATGTAGCTTTGCCTGGCAAATGATTTATGACAAATTTTACATTCATATGGTGCAATGCTTTTATGTGCCGAGTAGATGTGTTCTTTTAGATTCAATTCTTTTCTAAAAGTTTTTCGACCCGTTTTACACTTATAACATTGTTTGGTTTGAGAAGTTATGCTTAATTTTTCCACCTCATATTCTTCCAATTTCCCTGGGGAATTTACTTCAAATTAACTATCATTATGATCGAATGTGTTTTGTATCAAAAGTACCCGATCTTCATCATGCAAATAATTATTTGGAATTAGATTTTCTGTTTTCACAATAGCTAGACAACTTTGATTCTCTGTTTTACAGATGGTTGTGGATTTAAACTTTATTTCAGGTTTAACATTTTTGCACTCAAAATCAATGAATATATTTTGATTTTTTTCATTTGGCTGATTTTCGTTTTCTGTTTTCACAAATTGTGGATAATTTTGATAATCTGTTTTGCAGATACTTGTCAAAGATTTCAATTCAGATTTAACATCTTTGCACTCATAATCTATAAATATTTCTCCATCTAATTTTCTCTGTAACGGCATAGGCTCGTTCATGTTATTTGCCTAAAATTAAAATTGTGTAATAGTTTTTGATAGCGAAGAAACAGGACATAATTTGAATCATTCAACTCACTGATGGCTTATTAAACGAGAGTGTTTGAACATTTTTGGCCTCGTAAGAGTCCACCGATTCGAAAATATAATCGTCGCCGGCACCTGGCCATAAGTCATTAGTCTCTTCTTTTACCCTAGAGAATAATAAAGTTTGATGAATGGTAAAGTTTCAATTAATGTATCATCGTGCATAAAAAATGTTTTACCTGATTGTACCCTCTTGGCTTTCCATCATTCGTTTGATTGTAGTGTAATCACAGTGAATTTTCGCAATTTACACTGAGAACATATTTGAGGAGATGCCTTGAGCAGCCAACACTGTAACTCGAATCTTCATATCACTAATTTGTAAACACTTGCTTATTGCACAAATTGAGATACTCACTGGCGATTGTACACACTGTACTAGTACCTTATTAGCGATTCGACCTCCCGACTGTGTTCGCTCCTTGGCGATACTTTCCCCCTCCAATGTCGGTTGGCTATACTCAGAAATATACTGCAAGATACATAAAGGGACTTGTTATTAAAACTACATCGAAAAAGCTGTGAAAATCACATTCATTTTGGTACATAATTTGCTTAAATATCCGTGCGATTATACGGAGAACTACGAGTCGACCAAGAGTATGCTCTGTGCGCGTACTGATAGCTAAAAGATTCTAGTATAATATATAATATAAAGGTATGAGGTATGAGGGTGATGTATCCGAATTACTTTTTTCAATTTTTTAGTCAAATAGAAAAGGCACGCTGTATATTACAAATAAATCTTAAAATAGATACAGCTCGAGTTGCATTTGAGATTTTCATTTTTTTTAATCATCGTTGTGTTTAATGCCCTCTACACTCCACGCTATTGAAATATCAATTTTTAAAGTGTTTTGAGTACCCCCAACATTGTCACATGAAACTGACTCCTAATTATGACTTGCTCCCAAATTGTATAATAAAATGTTCTCAGAATCATGACTTGCTCCGAAAACGTGGGATAAAATTCAGTTAAATTTTGATATGTTTCTACCACCTTGTCTACGTTCATATCACTTTGAAAGCTACGGTTCTCGTCCGATCACCGAATATAAACAAAGTTGAGCGCGGTTAGTACTTGGATGGGTGACCGCCTGGGAACCCCGCGTGACGTAGGTACTTCTCTTCTTTTGACGTTTCCAAGCATAAGTTGATTTTTTAAATCCGCTAATAACTTAACAAAAATGAAAAAATTTTAATTTTTGGTTAATTATTATTTTATATAAAAATTTTTTACGGTAGAAATGACCAATGATCAAAAAAGTTTTAAAATAAATGATCATTACTTGGCTTGTAATAAATAGTAATTTTTCTTATACAATTGTATTGCAAATATTAAGCCTATTTTAAATTGGCAATTGTTTAAAAAAATTTAGACTGATTTTCAACTACTGTATTCGATAATGTCACTTTAAGTCTCTTCTATACATGGGAAGTCCAGTAAATCTGCAAGTGGCAAAGTAAAAATAATTGTATAAGTCAAATAAATTTCTCTGTAATTAAATTTGTCTATAAATTAAGTTCATTGATATCATCAAAATATGAAAAAAGAAAGATCTTTAAAAAAATATGAAAAATGACTAAGTTCAAGCAAATCAAAAACCGAGCAAAGTTAAATAAAACTTCAGAAAGAAAATTTAACCAGGGAAAAGAATTCTGAAGTTTCACTTCTAGCGATTTATCTAAAATTCATTTAACTCCGTGAAAGCATCGAATCGAAAAATGACGATCAACGATCCTCATTGTAATTACTGCATATAACGCACCTGCGTCTCCCGTGTTCAACCCTTGTAGTACGCGCTGTACGATGCAGAACACGACAAAGCCCAACTGTCTTTCGATTATTGCATTCCCCGAATTATAATGCGCGCATTGGACTCGCTCCAGAGAGCTATAATGAAATTTATGCGATGCGTGCACGCGTGTCTCTGTGTATACATCGAGAGCTGCACGTGTACATTATACGTATCGCATACATCTCCGCAAGAACGTGCTCGAGGCTTAATTAAGCTGCGGAGCTCGAGAGTGCACTATTGCCGCCGCCTTGTATACTCGTATACTCGTCGAAAATCTAGTTTTTATCTTTTTTTTACATTAGGATCGTAATTAACGCGTGTATTTTTTATAATATAAAAACGCATTGCATGTAAATAACGCAACAAGTTGGCTAATCTTCCTTCGTACGTTGTCTACAAAAAAAAAACTACAGGCCGACTACGCGACCTACGGCTATCGGCCCTACGCCACGAGCACGCTCGACCGACTGTCGCATCGCTCGGCCTCGGCGCAGCAGGTCAACCTGGCGAATCTGCGCGCCTCCACGGCCATCAGCTCGGCGGTCGCCGCCGCGGCGGCATCCGGCCATCATCAGCTGGGCGGCGGCGGCCTGAGCGGCGTGCATCACTCGCGCTACGCCAATCCGCGCGTCACCTCGTCGGCCCTGGTCGCCTCGAACGTGCGCGCCGCCCTGGCGAGCAAGAACACCCTGGGCAGCGCCGCGAGCCAGCGGGCCAACAGCATCAGGCGCATGCGAGGCATGGCCGACCTCGAGCCCTCCGCGACCGCCATGACGCACAACAACAATCATCACTCGGCGGCGGCGGTGGCGGCCATGTCGGCGCTCGCCGGGGGCCGGGGGGCAGCCGTCGGGGCCGGTGTTCTGGGCGGCGCTGGCGCTGGCTCGACGTCCACGCCGACCCGGCCCATCGAGCAAAGACTGTTAGACATTAATCCAGCTGGTGAGTACGAGTCGTTGTATCGTTGAGTTTGATCGCTCTTCCTAGTGCCATTATTATTATTATTTTTTTTTTGTGAACATTTTTTTAATAGAATCTTTGACGGGCTAGTTTGTGAAAAACGAACGGGATCCTGACCGTAGGATGTAGATTTCTCGGAGGCAGAACTATATGATCGCTCGTTTATGCATCGGGGAAGTAGAACTCGCGACTATATATTTTGATGTTATGTTTATTGCAACGCACATTTTTCAAAAAATTAATTGCAGTTTTTGTTGTGAAATTTACCTCTTACAAAGCTCCTTATTTTTATTGTAAAAATGAGTTGTATTTGTGTAAGAAATTATAAGGATTAATATTCCAGAATACGTGTTGTATTGTAACGCGATTTATGATAATCGAATGTGTCATATTTAACTGGAAGCTTTTCGATTCCATCAACAGATGGAGTGTTGTAAACTCGCGAGTGGCAAAAACATTTTCGTATGGTATATATATGTTTGTTCCGCGATTGATTATATTTATAAAAAGACGTTGCGTTAAAATATCAAAAATGATATTGGGAATGAAATAATATACGGGTATTGAGAATATCGACAATTGGTCAGTAATGAATTCAAACTTTCTTACGCAGTAGCTTGGATAGGATTTTGAGAGTGACGATGCGCAACACTCAAGTGTCTAATCGTGACTACTATACATGTAGTAAACAATGAATAGAAACTTTGAAAAAACTGGCATATTAAAGAAATAATAATAACAACTCGTTGACCCATATGTTTCGCCTTACCGCGGCAAACGATATCTAACGAATATCCAATTAAAACTTGACTTTGCCACGGCGCGCAGAGTTCCTGAAATACAAGATAGAGAAGCCGGCCCAGGTGGGCACGCCGAGCTCGACGACGAGCTCGCTGCTCACCCTGGCCGAGAACCAGAGCAGCGACTTCGTCAACGGCGCGAGCGGCCTGCTCTGGGTGCACCTGCTCGCGGGCCGCGGTCTGCGCGTCAACAATCCCAACTCGGCGGTGACGACGCCCAGCAACTCGGCGCAGCCCGCCGGCCTGAACGGCGGCAACGCCAGCAACAGCAGCAGCAACTCCAACGGCAGCCTGGTGAATTGCGCGCTGCGCGACCTCTACTGCGTGCTGGAGTGCGACCGCGTGCACAAGGCGCGCACGGTGGTGCGCACCGGCGACCTCATGTTCGACTGGGACGAGAACTTCGAGCTGGACCTCGTCGGCAATCGTCAGCTCGATCTGCTGGTCTACTCCTGGGACCCGCAGTACCGCCACAAGCTCTGCTACAAGGGCTCGGTCTATCTGCCCACGCTGTTCAAGGAGTCGCCGCTCCATCAGCTGGCCGTGAAGGTCGAGCCGCGCGGCACCATCTATCTGCGGCTCAGGTACACCGACGCCAATCAGACGTTCCGCAGGCGCTGTCTGCCCGTCGTCTCGCTGGCCGGCAGGATCGCGCCCCTCTTCGGCATCGATCTCGAGACGGTCGTAAGTGGCGTTTCCTTAGTTTTTTGTTTGCAATTCGATTTTATGTACTGTATTTAATACATACCGATCCACGCCCGCGCGTCCGCAGGTGTCGCGAGAGGCCAAAACGGGTGGGGTGCCCGGCGGCGTGTCGACCGCCCTGGCCATGGGCGGCAGCGGGGTGCCCAACGTGCCGATCATCATCTGGCGCTGCGTCGAGGAGGTCGAGAGGCGTGGTTTAGACATCATAGGTAACCACTGTAGGTCTCACAAAATTTTCTTAATCATCGAGAAAATGTTGCGAGCCCGCACAAGCTCATATATCGACTTGCACCTTCACCTTCACCCATATAATGCACTTCATGTATACATACGATCACTTAGAAAACAAAAGGAAAAAAAAAGAAAAGAAATCAGTTCATAGCTCTATTTTTATACAATTATATGCCATTTCATTACGATCGTCATGTGTGAATGTGAAAAATCATTGATTAATTAACCGACTCGAGCGCAGTCAGATTTCACCTAAAAATGTTCACTGTTTCTTGTCCCCGGCGCCGCGAGCAGGTTTGTACAGACTGTGCGGATCGGCGACCAAGAAGCGCATACTGCGCGAGGCCTTCGAGAGAAACGCCAGATCGGTTGACTTGTCGTCCGACAACGTGCCCGACATCAACGTCATCACAGGTCACATACGCAGCTGATTAATATTTATTTATTTATTTATTTATTTTTTTTTCGTGTCACATAACATTTTAAGAACCGACGATCCGACGTTTAACGATGGGATTTTTCAATTTCTTGCGCGCAGGCGTTCTGAAGGACTACCTGCGAGAACTACCAGAGCCATTGTTCACCAAGTGCCTCTATCAGATGATGGTGGACGCGCTCGGAGTCTGCTTGCCGGACGACCCGCAGGGCAATGCCAAGCTCATGTTCAGCATACTCGACTGCTTGCCGACCGTAAATAAAGTGAGTTTGGAAAATCCCTTTTGTTGTAATAAAAAAAAAAAAAAACTGTTTTATTAATAAAAAAAAATAACAATTGCAGTGTACGCTGATCTACCTGCTCGATCATCTGGCCATGGTGATCTCGCAGTGCAACAAAATGTCACCGGGCAGCCTCGCGGTGTGCTTCGGCCCGGTGCTCATGCTGCACTCGGACGACACGGGCGCCCCGCTCGACTTCACCCAGCCCATCGCCGTGCTCAAGTACCTGCTGGAGATCTGGCCGGTCAAGTCAGGTAATGTGATCCGTTTTCTTTTTGCCCGCTCTGCTCTTTCGCCCATCATCCACCAATGGCAATGCTTTTTTCTTTTTCCTTTCACTCTTTCGTTGGTTGTTTTCTTATATACGATCGATTGATTATTCGTTGCTGGCGCACAAAACACGTATCACGTTGATTATGGAACTTATGGATCGATCGAATTTTGATTTTCACGTTCGTCACGATCATATTTTGTATATATCACTTATCTCACGAATCACTCGAAAACTCTATTGCATTCGCATGATTATCACAGTCATCATTATTCATATGACCAATAAAAAATGACACGATTTTCACCGTAATAAATTGAGTAAAAAATAAATAAAAAAGAAAAGTAAAAAGTAGCCGTTGTTGGCTCTCTTGGAAAAGTTGTAAAAAAAAAGGCGCAGCCGCTACTTTTGTCTCTCTTGGATCGCGCTAGACGCGAATCCCAAGGAGCCAGAGGAAGCGTGCACAAGCGTAAAAACAACTGCCTTAATTTCCAGAGAGAGTCATCGAATAATCCCCATAACCCAGCCAACCAGCTAAGTTCCGGATAATCAGTAGCTTATTTCACAGACAGTTCGCAAGATTACTTCCGTCGTTTCAACGCTTCCACGTACTACGTCTACGGCCAACAGCAACAGCAACAGCAGCAGCAGCAATCATCCGCCTGTTTCGAGCGCATCTCAGCTGCTGCATCAGCATCTTATGCAGCAGCAACAGCAGCAGCAGCAGCACGATCAACAGTCATCAATCCAGCAGTCGCCGCAGCAGCCGCCGAGTCAGCAACCGCAGCAATCGCAGCAGCAGCCAGCGCAGCCGCAGCAAATCCATCAATCCCAACAAGCGCAGCAGCAGTCGCAGTCGCCGCTGCGGGGAACCTTGCCTCGAACCGGGCTGCCCTGGCAGCAGCAACCCTCGCCTCATCAACAGCACCAGCCTACTATCACCACCAGCTCCAGCAACGGCAGCAGCAGCAACAGCAGCAACGCAAGCCACAACAGCACCAGCAGCAGCATCAGCAACGCTACCTCCCAGCAATCCCAGTCGACGCAGCAGCACCAGCAGCACCAGCAGCAGGCGGTGGCTACGTCCTCGGAGCTGCAGCAGCAAACAACTACAACAACTATGTCGCGGCCGCCGCCGCCTCCGCCCGTCAAACCGCGCCAGCAGGTTCGTTCGACTTGTGCCTCTCACGTTCTCTCTCTCTCGCTCTTGTTTTCTGCGGTTCATTGCTTGACATTTTTCATAAACTTTTATTCGCTCGAACGCGTTCGCTTTTTTTTTCATTGTTTTGTATTCTCATTCATGACTATGGAAAGTGCAATGAAAAAAAAAGATGCCACATGCGACTTGCACGCTCGTCGAAACGTTTTTATTGGTTCAAAATTTTTTCACAGAGATATCTATGAAATGCATCGAATTACTTTTCTCGATTCTCGCTGCAAAACGAACTTTTTCTGCATGCTACAATATATTTCTACTTTAAATTTTCTACTCTTTCACTTGGCATTTTTCTTCGTTAGCTTTTGAATTTACAAGTTTTTTTTGTTTCATTTAACACTCATACAAAACCCACTGTGTAAATGTAATAATACAGTAACTCAGAGATACCGACGTCATACTCTCGAATCCCAATAATAATTGACTTTGGAGCACGAAAACTCGATTTTCTATCTCGATCTGTTCATTTAATGTCTCTACACTCTGTTTAATCGCGTATTTAGGGCAAACGTCTATTGCCGGCTCTACCGAATCGCTAACAGCACAGAGAAGCCACTTCTTGCACAGGTACATTATCGTTACTCTTCTCAGCTATCCTTGCCCGCCGCTCTCGCCTTTGACCTACATATCCTCGTTTATAATCGTATTCTTTCTTGGATCGTCCCCCTATTTTTTTTATGTTCGTTTTCAAAAAACACACCGATCGAACCGACCCTCTCATACCCTATATGTGTATATTAATTATACGAAAATCCATCTTTGCTCGCTCCTATGTGTGATGTGGCACTTGTTACACTCTATCACTTGCATAATAAATAAACCACTTTTATCATTGCCTCTCTCTCTCACGCTTCAAGTAAATGATGATCATGATTAACATGTTACATTTTTTAGCTTACGATTATTTCGACATAATGAAATTTTAATAATGCATGCCGCTCATGGGCTGAACGTTTGCTTACGCATAATACAATGATTCATTTAAATCGAAATTTAATGAATTGATTAATAATCTTCTCATTTATCTAATTACAATCAAAGTGAATGATGCATTATGGAAAGTCCCATTTATTCTCTTCGTTAAAATATGAAAGGATTGTGCATTGCCTGAATATCTGTATAATAACTCAATCCAGCTTCGCTTTATGCAAATTAGTCCAACCCCCGCAATGCAAATAAAATATATAACACTCAGCGAGGTGGTACTGAAATTTTTTCCACATCTTTATACCGAAGTTCATGTCGCGGCTTAACGTAACAGTCTTTATAATCATCCATTAACAATAATACCATGATTTCTCTTCACGATCATCCGACTTTTATGAGTGCTCTAATACTTGATGCTAATCGTGTTATTCTAATTGTCGTCTGATAATCGATTGGAAAAAACAGAAAAATTAATTTGAGTATCGCCTCTCCTCTTTTAGGATTTTATGCCTCGCAGCACTAGACGGAATGACACTTGGGATAAGAACGTTTTGTTTAAAGAACAAATGGGCTTCCAGAATAAAATAACAGTAATGATGATAAAATAAATTATCCCCGATTATTGAATTGTCAGAATAACAAAATAATTATCATGCATAGCCGAGCACGTCAATTGTGTCGTATTAATGATTGAAAAACGTCGCTCTCTTCTTGTGTGTCTCTCTATCGCAGGTGATAGTCTCGTCCCCAGGTTCACCTAGCAGCGAGGAGCCGCCGAGCAGCAGCAGCTATCATCCGGAATCGGCTAAGGGGCAGCGCGGCTCGTTGGCCAACAGCTATACTACGGAATCCAAGTACAGCAGCCGACCGGCGGCCACCGGTGCTGCAGGTAGCAGCGCCAACCCGACCGGCAACAATCCCTACCAGGACTCCTCGTCGGTCAGCAGCAGCAGATTCAATCGCGCCGTGCCGAGCGTGCCTACGACGGCCGGCAGCAACAGCGCGAGCAGTCCGAGCTCGCAGCAGCAGACGCAGGACTCGGTCAGGTTCAACCGCGTCGCTCAAGGCACGACTAGCAGCGGAAATAGCTCTCCGCAAGACTCGGTCAGATTCAACCGAGTGCCGACGACCATGGGCAGCAGTCCGAGCAGTACTCAGCCACAAGAGTCCATGAGATTCAACCGATCGCCTTTGGCCGGACCACCGGGTCAAGCTCAGCAGGTGCCGCCGACGTTCAATCGCGTCGTGCCCACTACCGCCGCGAGCCCGAGCACACAGCAGCAGCAGGACTCGATCAGATTCAATCGCACGTCCAACAACGCGATCGTTAGCCCCAACGCTCAGCAGCAGCAGCAGCAGCAGCAGCAGGACCCCATGAAATTCACGCGTTCTCCCGTGAGCGGAGCCGCAGCTCAGAGCAACAGCTTGTCCCAGGAGCCGCCGACGGCTCGATACAACTCCACCAACGCACAACCGGAGCCCATGAGATTCAATCTGACCAGCAGCCAGCAAGACTCGGCGAGATTCGCCAGCCACAACAGCGGCAATCAGCAGGACTCGCCGAGGTTCAACTCGACCAACAGTCAGCCAGACACCGCCAGATTCAACTTCAGTTCCCAGCAGGATTCGGCTAGATACGGCCTCGGTGGTGGCCAACAGGATTCCGTCAGGTACAATCCTACCGGCGCCCAGCAGGAATCCACCAGGTACAATTCCATCGGCGCTCAGCCGCCGGACAGCATGAGATTCAATCCGAGCGGGCCACAGCAGCAGCAGCAGCACGACTCGGTGCGTTACAACGCGAGCGGCAATCAGCCGGAATCGGTCAAATTCAACCTCAACAGTATGCAGCCGGACTCGGCCAAGTTCAATCGGTCGCCGACCATCGGCAATTCCGCGGGATCCTACCAGGACTCGAGCAAGTACGTGCGATCGCCGGCCGGCACGAGTCCCATCAGCTATCAGGACGCCCTCAGCAAATTCAGCCGGATTCAGAGCGGCAACAACAGCAGCAGCAGCAACAGCAGCCCGTTGCCCGCCGTAAAGCCGCGCGTCCACTCGACCAATCCCTTTCTCAACTCGATGAGCAACGGAAACGGAAGTGGTAACGGTCACGGCGGCGGTGGCGTAGGCGTCGGCGTAGCCGGCGTGCTGCCGAGCATCAATTTCTTCGGCAACGGCACGGGCGAACTCGTGACGCCGACGAGCAGCGTCGACACCGAGGACGGCGGTACCGGCGCCGCCGAGGAGGCCGAGCGCGGAGTCGAGGGCGACATCGAGGCCAGCGACGACGACTGCTTCAGCAAAATGGGCGGCGGCAAGCCATGAGACGAAGACATCGCAGGCTCGAAGAGACGCGAGATCCTGCGAATGAATCACACTGGATACGCCTACAATAACTGAATGAATCGCCACTCAATTACCTGCCCGAACGAATGAATAAATGGTCGATTTTGGCGTCGATGTTTTTATGAACACACGCGCGTGTCTCCGGCGATATCTGTGAGCGACACGTTGACGAAGGATGCCAATAATGCTACTAGCTGTAAATGTTCCCATTTTTTATGTGGTACCCATACTGCCATTCGGGAAGGAGAAGAAAAATACACGAGACTACTTGCCGATTACTTTAATTTTTTTGTTTTTCTTTGAAATATTCGAAACGAGATTTTGTGTAGCATGAACGACGTCTGCGAACAGATGGCAAAGTTTCTCATGGATAATTATTGCAGATTTCAATTAGATGAGCGAACATAATAGCCATAAAAGTATTACGATGAAAAAAAAGTCTGATATAATAACGGCTGACGAGCGCGTGTGCGTGTATACCGCGCGCGTTCACGCGAAACAACCGATTTGAATCGGATTTCTCCAAGACTTTGTATCGCCAAAGTTTTTATTCGATTCTATCTTGTTAATTAAGACGTGTAATAAAGGGGAAGGGGGGTAGAAAAACGAGGTAATTGTTTAAATTTAACAATAACAGCCTCGAATATTAGAATAACATTGAGAATGCACTATCAAGCGACGTTTATGTAAAACATAACACGTACCGAAGTATGCATAAACACATATAAATAGTATAGTCACACTGTATACATGTGCTTTTGATAAGGATTCTTATGAACACTTAGTGTTATGGAACTAATGACTGAACGCACGACACGATATGTATTTGCAGTGCGCAGTGATTGGATTAACGAAAAAAAAGAGACAGATACAAAACAAAGAAAACAACGCAATATTTCGTATTTCTTTTTTTCTTTTTTATGGATATCGTTGAGAAAAAAAATTGCCTAATCTTGATCAAATATGTAAGCGATAAATGATACACGAACGAAGATCAATGCAGCTTTATTCGTGTAAGCGTATTAATAGTATTATCATTGTTAGCGAATGTTTAGATGAAATTTGCGTGCTTATGAAAAAATATACTAATAATGGTACGCAACTAGTTTGAAACAGATTAAAATTAAATCTTACAGAAAATAAGATAGAGCAATATGAAGAAAGCTTTAAAATTATACATCGATTTTATTCGTAAAATTGCCGTAGTATGTCAGTATTGTTGTTCCACATACACTGAATCTTTTCGACTCTCCTCGATTGTTCCGTGAAGTATACGCCTCGATAATTTTGATCGATTCCATCGTGAATATTATGATATCAAAATGTAGATTTAAAAGAACAAGTAACAATTTAGAATGACCGTGTACTTGATAAAATGTAAACGTTTATAAATAAAAAATTGTCAGAACAATTACATAAACAGAAACAATGAAATAAGTTCGAGCATTTTTCCAAGTAATATTTTTCATAATTTTGTATTTTGCGTGATTCACCATAAGTTTTTAAAAACACAAAACAGGGTTTTATTAGTTTGACGAAAACATCACTTGAGTCCATTTTGAAGTAGTTTTAAAAAAATCACTTTGATAAATTATTTCAATCTTAGCGATAATTACTGTTTCAAATCTTTTTACAAAATAGGCTAAAATATTGACGCATTATAAAAGTGCGCATTGACCAAAAATTTTTAATATAACTCGTGAATAGGGATGAAAATCACAATAGACTTCAATTCAGATACAAGTTTCTTATATTAATGTGCTTCGTTAATCGCTTGTGAATGTTCATCAAAAAAGTTAGTGTATCGCATTAAATAGAACTTTTTTTTCATTTATCATTCACTCACAAACATTCAAAAAAAAAACTATCATGTTATTGCATAGAAAAATAAAAAAAAATGAGACTGATTATAAAATTTCATTAAACTGTCTTATTTTCTCTATTGATATTGTAAATAATAAAGTGCAAGAGAACCATTTGTACACTTTACGAAAAATCCTTTTCTTAAAAAAAAACTAAAATTAAAAATTAAATAAGATGCGCAAAAAAACAGTTTCGAAATTTTATGATCTAGATCTCAGTTAACTTAACGCGCGCATTATAGACATTTACGACAGAGTAAAAAAATTCAATCGTCTAATAGAAAGCTCCGTTAGTTTAGAATTGAATAAAAACGCCACGTGTACTGATTGTATAAGGTGCTGAAAATAAGTGTATCATAAAAATGTAATCTCATTTTCCACATCGTTTTATCAGTGCCCATTGCTAACATTAGATTGTGAATTTTCATGTTTATATCTCATCACACATACACAGGACTGAAAAAAAATTCAATTTAATTTAATTTTCAATAACTCCCTAAAAATTAGTATTCTTTATGAAAGAAATAATTTACCCGTATTCTACCCCTTTTTCTACCGAAATTTTTTAATCAGCACACTGCCATAATATGTCATTTTAATATTGAATATATATATGAACTAACAGTCATTTTGTCGCGCGAGTTCTTGACTAATAATCGTAACAATTTACCGTGATAAACTAAAGACGCTTCAAGTGTCTTTAATACGGAAAGACATGTAATACTTCAATCTCAACAATACACATTGGACAATATAGCAAAAAAAAAAAAAAAAAAATGAAAAAGCAAGTACGAATATTTACGACTATGTAACAATAATGAAAGAAATCGTTCCGCTATTGCCATAATTTTTTTCGTTATTAAATTCAATTTTTGTACAATAATGAATTCTCAAAGAAAAACTCAGTCTCAGTTGAATTCCTGAAAACGCACAGTTTAATCTTCTTGCATATTGTTTAAAGCCGTAATGTTTTGTAATAACAAAACTTGAGAAGATCATCATATTATTAATACGATATGTTTTTTGATAATCATAAGTTCGATTTTTGTCTTCCTCCGTAATAAAACTGGGACTGAGATAATATAACGATTTCATTGAAACAAATCGAGTAAACGCTATGGACCACAGATTGATACACAAAATAAAATGATGTTTAGCATAAATGTTTAGCTAACATTATTAAAAAATTTCTAAAACGATGCATTAAAAAATTTTAAACTTGCTTATTGATAACACATCATAATACACTTTAAGACACTATTTAAACACGGATAAATACATTTGTAAATCGATTGAATATTGAAAATAACTTAGGACTATCTATTAATGAAGTCATCGTTCCATAATATTGTTATGAATCGAAATAATTATTGAATAATAAAATCGTTAAATTTGCAATCATTGTCAATCTAACTTTTTCATCTTTGTATTAATCTTCATATTATATATTACAATAAAGTTTCGAATACTTTCATAATACTGAGGATTCAAGTTTTGACATTCAAGCAGTATCGACATTTATAAAAATTTTTGGTCTGTTTTCATTCTTGGGTCCACATTTAAAATAACATTAACTCGATAAATCGATCAATGTTTTGAGAATTCTTTTGGTAAATACTTTCACACTTTAAATCATCTATAAAGATAAAAACAAGCTTTCGTCAATATACGAACACTTGTAAAAAAACGACGGTCTAATTTGAAAAAAAAGAAAAAACTTAGCGGCTTTTTCATAATACCTCACAACAATCTTTGAAGTAAAACTTTTTGAAAAAAAAATATAAAGGCTCTATTTAACTGAAGATATTTTTTTAATTCTCTATAATAATGATAATTAGAAACATTAAATCAGACACGATGAAAAAAGAATAATAATAATAATAGTAATAATAATAATAATAGCTACTCAACTAGTCATCAACGGTATTAATGTATACTCTAAATATATACTGTGGAAGGTATTCGTGAAAAAATCATTTGCAATAATGTAATTGTGCATTGTGAGGATCTAACCAGAGCTTTAAAGAATTGTAAATAATATGCCTCGATCTGTGGATTTTTCAACATAAATTACATTTGAATTCGGGTTATAATTGCACTCGAAACAATACAAATCTTTTTTAACTTACAACCAAATAAAAACGTAACATATCTATAGATCGATCGATACTAAAGATCATCATTAAGTTCATGAATTACGTAATACAGAAAGTACGAAACTAAAAGAATGAGAATGAAATGTGATATATAATTGACGTTTATGATAATATATATAATTATTTCATTCTCTTGTTTTTTGAATGTTTTTGAATGAAATGTAAGAATCTGAAAAAAATTACTGCATGATTTTCTTTTAAAAACCCGCAAGTTTTCAAAATCTAAAAATTTAATAAAAAAACTTTTTGAACTTCTTTTCAAAAGAATAATTCGATAGAAAATGTTGATGAAATAGCGAATCATTAAGGGGGGAAAGGTACCTAAAATCACAACAAAAAAAAAATTTTTTTTATTGACTTTTTTGATAGGATTTTTTCTCAGCTTTCCAGCGCCGTGATCGGAATTTTAAAATTTTAAATTTACCGTGATGTACAGCCTATTTAGTACCAATACTTACGATTATTTAGAAAAAATGAATGAAACAACTCAAAGATATATCGTTGCCATTCTCTCATGAATCTCGAGA
>CACVKI010143935.1:0-19626 GCA_902732785.1 Trichogramma evanescens | reverse complement strand
CGCTGTTTTTTGTTAAACAATTTGCGGACTATAAGTCTTAGATAATTGTGTATACTCGGCGTGTCCGACAAATAAACTTGCAAATAGAAGTTTATAGTCGTTAAAGGGAGTCCGGCGAACAACTTATAAAAGTTGTAAAAGTTGTCGTCTCGGACATAAAGTTATTTGTTTAATTAATTTGTTAAAACTAATTATTATTTCTTTTCTTTTGATAGAGTCTCCTAGACTGCCATATTATATTATTAATATTTTAATGCTTATTAATAAAGACTTGTATATATATTTTAAATCACTCTATCTTATGATTTCTTCACCCTTCCACATAGCACAAGCAGATTTACGTATAAATTTGATCGAGGTTTATGTTTTTGACTCGTACTGCAAAAAACATTGTCTAATACAGCTCGTTTCGCTGCGGCAATATATACGTGTCCCTGTAAGTGGTTGCGCAGATATAGCACGAGGCGGTATATATACTGTAACAGCCTTTTAGCCGAGGCCAGGCCAGGCCAGGCCAGACCACCACGTGCGCGCG
Organism: Trichogramma evanescens; assembly: GCA_902732785.1. Taxonomy (NCBI): domain Eukaryota; kingdom Metazoa; phylum Arthropoda; class Insecta; order Hymenoptera; family Trichogrammatidae; genus Trichogramma; species Trichogramma evanescens. The sequence goes on along the minus strand of CACVKI010143935.1, from coordinate 19,091 downwards.
CCCGTCCCATCATCACTCAAGAAATCCTATATACGAAGTTTGTGTTGCTAACTGTCAGTTTGTACTTGTCTTTGGGGCTGGGTACTCTCTCTCTCTCTCTCTCTCTGGGTATATACACACAGAGAAAGACAGAGACGGAGCAGCAGCACTGCTCGCATTGCAAACTAGACTTGCCAAAGACGACGACGACCCTCTTATCGCTTTTGTCTGATGCTGCTGCTCCTAGCGACGCGAGCGAGCCGCCTCGAGAGTAGTAGTGTATATTGCTCCAAGCTCTGGCAAAGGAGAGGACACATATAGTTACACAGCAGAGACTCAAGACTCGAGAAAGCGTCTTATGCACATATAGGGAAAATGCTCCGTTTGTTCGGGGGGCCATGAGGCCTCCTCGCAGTCTCTGCCCTTTATGCTCTCGCTCAGCTTCTTGCCTGCCATGCGATATAGTTTCGCGTGTAAAATACTCCGCCGTGTGTACCGTCATAATTTATACATACATATATATATATATGTAGATGGTAACAAGCAACAGATGCTACGATGCGCCAAGAGAAAAATGTCAACGCGAATCTTATACGAGTGTCTTATACGGACCGGAGAGCGACGTGCATCATGCGCGGGAGAATAACACGTGTCGAAAAATGAGAGAGAGAGAATACGTGATGTTATATATGCATGCGCACATGTAGTATAACAAAGTCAGAGAGTGAATCTGCTGCTGCTCTCTCTCTCTCTCTCTCTCTCTCAACGACACGAAATTTCTATATACGTCAGCGGGATTTTTTTTCCTCATTTTTTTGCAAACTGCGTAGAATTGAAAATAGAGTTTTCCACCCAAATTGTGTAACACGAATCAGCGGAGAAAAAAAAAGGGAAGAGCATCATCTGTTTTTCGAATAAAATTTTGAATGTGTGCAGTTTTGACGTGGGGTTTGCTACATTTTTTAACGACATTACCGCATACACAGCGGCAGCAGCAGTAGTTGCAATATGCAAGAGCAAAAGCAAAAAAAAGGTTAAGAGATAGAGAGCGGCAGTACCTACCACCACCTCGACACGACCCTTTGACATGGCATTACGTCCCATTTAATTTAGAAATTAATAGGATGTTTCAAAAGCGAGCACGAGCTCATCTCTCTCTCTCTCTCTCTCTCTCTCTGATCAAATTGTGTCTATTAAATAAATAATCTCGAGGAAACGGAAGTCCAAGAGAGCCCGACAATTTATTTCTACTTACGTCTCTGAAAAGGGAGGAAAAAACTGTCACGGTTTTCAAAGATTAAACACGTGATATAGCATAATTCGGAGATTATTTACAACTTCATTAATTATGTGCAACATGTCGTATATTGTTCGGTAAGATGGCACAAACTATCGCGATGGCTTTGGTTTTATCGTAATAAAGTATTTACTCTGAAATGGAGAGAACATCTTATTTGAGAGTAAATATCGATCGTTTATAAGCCGCTCTTATAATCCAATTAGATGTTATAACGGTTTTCATTTTTGATTTGCGACATTTTTCCCTCATGCCAAGTTACAACCTCTGGCGAGGAAGAAAGCTCGAGCAAGAGAGAGAGAGAGAAACATTGATAGATTGAACTTGGAAAATACTTTTCCTTCCCTTAAAAACTTGCCGAAAGGCCATTATACGATGTTTTTAACGCAAAAGTTCGACAACGCGCGTGCAGCAGCAGCAACTCACAACGCTGCAGGGAGGGTAGGTAGTAATGTCGAATGGCGTAAGGGAAAAAATTTTGCCCGGGAGCTTTTCGCGCGTAATATCGACCTGCGAGCGCGTGGGTTGCCTCTGTCTGTGTACGCGTGTGTGTTGTATACACGTATATAGTTGCCGCTATGCTGCTGCTGCTGCTGCTGCTGCTACTGCTCACCGACGCTCTCAAATGAGCCACCAAGCGAATTCCTCGAGGGCTCGTAAGCGCCAGTGAGAGAGAGAGAAAGAGAAAGAAAGAGAGAGAAAGAGAGAAAACTGTATATAAGGGAGGTAAAGTGAGTACGAGACACTGCGTGTAAAAGAGGCAGCAGCAGCAGCTAGAGCTACTACTACTGCTGCTGCTACTGCTGCTGTGGCTGGAAATTTTTTTCCACCCCTCGAGTATGTGTTTATAAGTACGTATGTGTAGGATGTGTGCAGTAGCATTTGCACTAGCTGCATTGACAAATGAATTTTTTTATTTTTATTTATTTATTTATTTTATTTCATGTTTCAACTACTTTGGCAAGTTGAGCTCCGAGGATTATGAGAGGGATATCGTATCGATACGATGGAAATGATAACGCGAAAAGGGTCGTGAATTTTTCAGTTACAAATGAAAAATAAAAACAGCATCGCGCTCGAGCTTGGATATAGAATTATATTAGTATCTAGGTAGTTTCGAGCGTCGAACGGAGCGGAATAACAATAAAATTTTGTATAAAAATTCAAAACACGAATTTTAAAAAGACAAAAAAAACAAAAAATATTTACAACGCTCGGGCAATAAAAAGCGGATGCTTTTTACGCTGCTATATTTTAAGTACCGCTTTATAAAGCTCGCTATAAAAATTTGTCCACTTATTCCGTGCTATTAACGCGCGCGCGCGTTGGATATTAAATTATACGCCTCGCGAAATCTCTACCACCTCGCGCGACCCCCGCGTGGATATCGGCACCACGCTTACGTCAGCAGCGAATGCAATAAAAAAAAAACGCGCATAATACTCGATTGTTTACTATTAAAACGCGCGCGGGAGAATGATCCTCGCAGTACACGTGTGTAACGTGCTCGGAATATCGATGAGCGTTAAATACATCGAGGTCAGCAGCAGCAACATGTGTTGTGCTTTTTCTCCCGCGCGTACGCGGCAGCAGCAGCAGCAGCAGTGAGGAAAATGGAAATTTGCATTTTCATACTTTTCCAATCAAACCTGCGCGACGATTCGTTAGATGTCTATTTTTTTTCGTCTTGAACAATAATCGAGCTTGTAACACAATTTTTCTAATTTTCCTAGACATACTAGGTATACGCAAACGGATGGCGACGAAGGTAACGCATTTATATTCAGATGATGAAAAGTTCCGCGCGCACGCATGTGACACACGCGCGAAAGTAGCTTATAATAATGAATGCGTTGATGTAGGTTAGAACAACTCTGCACACGCGGACACCCCCCAAGGCCTTTTTTCCATTCGAGCTCGCGGGCGCTCTCGGAGAGCAGAATATAAACGAAGCGCTATACGCGCGGCACGAAAGAAAGAGACTTTGATGAATATTTTTCTATATACAACTCGTGTTCCAATATGACTGCCAGGATTCTTTCATCAAAGTTTGTACGCGTATGTATTTATATTTGCTCAGCGAAAGAGAGAGAGAGAGAGAGCTTATTCGCGCTCTCGAGTTATACGATATTTTATATTGCATTAAAAATCTCATTCTCGAAGCCCCCCCGCCCACTTGTATTCAACGTCCGCAAAACGACTTTGAGAATGTTTTATTACACGCGTAGCTCGCGAGAGTCGAAAATGATCTCGCGCGCAGTAGTATATGTCGAGCATAAAGAAGCCTTTTCGAAACGCGCGCGTATGCTGTTGTTGTGGCGCGCGCCTTGGGAGAATCTCTCGCTCTCTCTTTCTCTTTCTCGTTATCATGCAGCAAGGTCTCGTTTAAACTCGTCTAAATAATGAAAACTTTCCTCTCTCTCTCTCTCTCATTGTTTTTAGCCCCACAACCGACCAGTCCAGCCCAGCCCAGCGCGCGGTTAATACGTTTACGTTTGCTGCGTTGCGGACAAAACTGTCAGTGCATATAAAATACTATATGTACAATGTATAGCTAATGATGATGCAGTGTGTGTGTGTGTGTGTGTGTGCGGTTTGTGTCTTTGTACTCTTGGATTTCATAATGTACACGCAATTCTCAACTCTACGCGTTCGCGGGAGGGTCAAGTATTATATTTATTATAATAACGTATATGATAATGTATAGTATGTACGACGACCAGAGAGCGAGTGAAAAGTCTCCTTTTTTCGAACGAAAGACACACGAGTTTTGTACGTGCGTTGATGCGTTAGTTACAACCTTGACATCCACGTGTACTATTTAACGTCGCGTAACTCAACTTTTTGGAGTATATATATTCGTTACATTTATTATCAAGTATGCACACGTGCGCGGCACTGTTTTTAATGAAAGGCGCTCCCCCCCTCATCTCCCAAAAGCTACATTTAATTACGTTGAAATTCGACGTTAATGCGATTTCACAAGTTTATTACAATTTTGCAAAAGGTAGGTAAAATCTACTACCTACTTTTTCTTCATTTTTAATTTGATCATTATTATTAATTCACGTTTGCGTGCGAGTGAACTAATCGCTTCGAAGAGTCGAATATTGAATTATTTCTCAATGATGTCGATGTTTATATAATGCAAGCTCGACCCCGAAAGAAGTGCGCCAATGAATATTTAACTACATCGCTCGCCGAGTTTACCCCACAGTGTCTGACATAAACTGCGGCGAGTTTGACTCGAGCCTTGGATATTAATTCGCGGCTGCTGCTGCTGCGCAAAGTCGATCATCGCTGCCGCTCGCGCTATAAATTAAAGATCCTTGCACCGCACGCGCGCGTACGCTTATAATGCTCGAACGCGAGAGAGGCAATAATAGAATTACGAATTCTCGAATGAGTGTCGCGCGCACGGCACAAATCGTTTATAAATAAACCCTCGATTTCGCGCGGGCATAAAGAGCAAGAGCGAGAATTAAAGCGAGAGAGAGAGAGAGAGAGAGAGAGATAGTCACTCGTCGACTGATAAATGACCGTTAAAGTTCGGTCTAGGCTACCTTTTCTGTGACTTTTACGTGGCACACACACACACACACACACACACACACTCACACACACGAGAGAGAGAGAGAGAGAGAGTATTTCATTCGCCGCACTGACCCGACGATTATATTGGCCCCAAAATGAAATATAAAGCCTGCAGTACGATTGCACGCCGAGGCAAATTTATAACTCTCGCGGCTCTCGAGCTCGTGCGCTGTTCTCGGTTATATATATAATGAGTTGTTTTAGCTCTCTCTCTCGCGCGATGCGACGCGACGCGCGGTTTTGTGTGCACACACGCGTACATTATAATACAGCATCGTGCGTGCAGCAGATTAAAAATAAATGAAAAGAGTCGCGGCGGCAACTAACTATACGGATAAGACGAGGCTTATTAGAAAATACTCTGTGTTTGTTGCGTCGACTGTATGTGTGTACGCGCCATTTAAAATATTAATAATAAAAGCGCACGCGAGTCAGTACGCGGGTAAACGCGGGAAAATGAGAAAAATAAAAAAGAAAATGAATGAAAAAAATCAAGAAAAAGCGTATTATTACCGTTGCCGCCGCCGAGTACGAGTTGACATGTTTCAAAAGAGAGAAAATCTAATAGCGCCAGAGACGAATATTTCGCGAGTGAAAGATAGAGCGAGTAAGAGAGATAACTTTTTTTTTCATTCTCTCTCCTATGCGCGCTAACTGCTGATGCTGCTGCTGCTGCTGCTGCTCTGCACGAGGAACTTATTACAAAAATTTTCCATCTCCCGTGCGCGGGGAAGGACAAGTGAAACGAACCGTGAAAAAAGACGCGTCTAGATGATGTATATAGTTAGTAGTATACGTTGTATACAGCCCCCGATAGCCTGCAGGCAAGTATATAACACGCATATCCTTTCGTCTAGTCGTATATACTAATATTATATACATACATGGCATTTTTATGGGAGGGTGAAGGGGGCGAGGAAAGATGAGGAGGAGTAGGGGGGGGGGGCGAAAAGCTACTTTTGATGCGGCGCGTACAATATGTCGTCGCTCACTCCTATCGGTCGCCCGGCGCACGTGTATTATGTAGGAAAATTAAAGGATTTGGCGAAATAAAATGTAAAATGTTACCGTATTGTATAACGTCGCTTAACAATCGAGTATTTTCAATTCGAATGAATTTCGATAAAAGGCCTGCCTCCGATAGGTATATATAATTCCGTATACGCTCAGCGTTCGATGATATCGAAGAGATAGTCCCTTCGGTATGAAGAGAAGCGAGAGAGAGATAGTGAAACTGAATGGAAAACAAATTACGGCAGCGAAAAGAGAGAAAAGCATAGAGAGAGAGATCGAAATCTACTCTTTTGCCTTTCAGTCTTGACTAGCAGTAGCAGCAGCAGCAGCAGCAGTTCACTCCACCTCTTTCACTATTTTCCCTCCTGCACCGATGGCTGCTGCTGAGCACAAAACTTCAGACTTGCGCGAGCAGCAGCAGCAGTCGACGAGATGAGCGAAGAATGAAGACGAAAAAGATAGAGAGAGAGAGAGAGGTTTTAGCTATCTATCCATGTGTCTGTATGTGTGTGCAATAGCGCTTTTCTCTCCCTGTAGCCACACGATAAACGCGGATCTCGCGCGCTGCTCTGCTCGTGGTTCATAGGGAATTGATTTTTTGTGTGTGTGTCTGTGTGTGCCCTTTTTCGTGCGCACAGGGCATGGAAAAGCCGCGCGCGCGCGCGCGCTCGAATATTCAACTTCAAAAAAAGAGATAGTTCTCTTTTCTTTTTTATCTTTTTTTCGTGATTATTATTATTTTTTTTCGAAAAGCAGATTTCGTGCGTGAAATGAGTAGGCTACCTTATAAAAAGGAATGAAATTATTCGAATAATAACGAAGGAAATCGCTCTCGACACAGTAGTATATATACGCGAACAATCAGTGCGCATGAGAGTCGAGCGGGGCCTGCGCCTGATAACGAAGCAATTAAATCCTCTTCTCGTCCTATGGTGGCGGCGGTGGTGGTGTGTACCAGCGATAAAAATGCTGAATTGTCTTTGGCGAATGGAATAATAACGCGAATAACGGCGTATATAAGGGTAGATAGGCGTGCGCGCATGCATCGCTTGTTGGCTGCGCTGCCTCCGGTCAGCTGCAGCAGCAGCAGCAGCAGCTTTATATACTACGCGTACGCAACGCGCAAGGGAGAGTTCATAAAGTATTTCAAAAGCATGTCTCGAGTGCTGCGCACCGTTGCCGGGTGGTACATAGAGCCTCGCTCACCTCGCCTCACCTACTATTTCGCGATTGTTGCGAATATTATACACGGTGCCCGTGGTAGTAGGCACGGCAATATATGTACGTCATACACGATGCGGATGTATATAAAAGAAGGATTCGCAGACTGAAGCGAGATGACCCTGACAATGGCAGGGGTAGTACTAAAGTCTCTAGCTGCTTTGTTTACAATGTCAGGGGTCAAAAGAGAGAGAGAGAGAGAGACGTTTATGTGTATACACGCACGCGTAGCCTAAGCACACGCCCTCCACTTAGCGAGTCTCGACGAGAGAGAAATTTCGTTTTTACGCGCTCTCGTTCCGAGCTTTGGCAGCAGCTTTCTTGGCGCTCTGCGCGACTGCGCTATTTTACAGACGAGCTCTGGCAAATTCATACGAATCTTATAATGATATTTGAAGAATTTAATACTTTGTTATATATCGTGTCGCATAATAATCCTACGCCCGAAAATGCATTGGTTCGTACAGCGGTAGCATAGAGATATAACACATTATATACATATACGAACAAACGTCGGTTTTCGGCGCAAAGCTTGCGGTCACGAAAATGGTATTATTCCGACAAAGCTCACTTTCATACACATACGTATGCGGTATACATATATGTAGAATCGAGTTACCCGCAGATGAAGAGAGGACAAAAACAGTAACCGCAATTCATTCCGATGCAGCTCGGCAGCAGCGGCGGTCCACGGGCGATGTGATTTTGATTTTAATCACGGGTGGTGCACTGTAAACCCGTTACATATCCCTTCGTGTTTTAAATTACACGTGTACGTTCGTACGCGGGGATCGAAAATTCCTACCCCACCAAGAAAAAAAAATATGCAAAAAATCGATCGATTATTATAATGGGGCCGCGTACACGTCGAAACGTTAAAAGACGCATAATTGCGAAAAGTAGATTACGAGGGTTTATCCTCCGGTACAGTGCGCTAACAAGGGCGCGTGTAAAAAATTAATACAACATTTTGCGGCCGGATAGATAATAGATACATCCCAACTTTTGGGTGGGCGAAATTAATTAAAGATCTATTTTTCGACTGTCTATCCTTATCAAACAACCTCCAAATTAGCAGTTGGGCAAAAGTTTTGAAACAATATATAGCCCCTCGACTCCCCCCCCTCCGTTTTCCTTTCGAAAAGCAACCAGAGGAAGAGATATGCCAACGCTGCGAAACAATCGGAAAAGTAATGAAAGGAGCGTCAGGAGAGAGAGCGAGTGAGAGAGAGAGGAAATAGCTGGGCGCATTTACCTTCGACGCGATATAATGACGAGAAGAAGAAGAGAAAAGCGAGCCTCTTTTGCTGAGAAAACTGTAAGTGCGCGCGAGTATAAGACGGATATATAATAGCGAAAAGAGAGACAGAAATAGAGAATGGCAACAGAAGAAGTAGGAGAACGAGCGAACCTGCCGGGGCTAAAAGTTGAGATAAACGATCGGTTCTACTATTCCCGCTTTATTATAGGCTGCTGCTGCTGCTTCTGTTGGTAGATATACACGGGAATGCGAGCCTCCTAGGAAACATTTGATACAGTTAATCTACCAATTCCGCCAGAGAGTCTCGAGTTTTTCGGTTTGGCTTTAATTAAAAATGTAACCTGGACTCGAATGTGAGACGTACTACTACTCGAGTTGGGAAATTCAAAAGAGCTCGAGTTATACAGGAGTCGATTGTGATAAAAGTTTTTCCGATCAGTCTGATTGTTTTTGTTTTTCGTTTTTTTTTTGTTTCGTTACATCACACAACGCGATACGATCCTTAAGGATTAATTGCAAAAAAATAAAAAACAAAGATAACGATCTGCGAACAAAACTCATTGAAAATTTTCTATACTTACGGAGTAAAAAAAAAAGTAAGTACAAATACTTTGATAAGACACGTCCTTTTATTTTTCTCATTTTCCATGCGCACAATGTGAAGCAATTCCGAATGTTTATTTGCTTTTGCTTCCTTTTTTTCGTTGAAGCGAGTAAAGCGCCGAGCTTTCGCTGCGCTCGCGATGCAGTAAACGAAAGCATTTCCACCGACTCTCTACTAACCCGGTGAAACCAAAAAATAAAAAGTGGGAAAAAAGACACGTATGCAACAGGAAAAAACTTTCGGAAAAACTTTGGAGTAATAACTCAAGCCTCTTCATTTCCATGACTCCGGCGAGCGAAAAGAGAGTTTCAAGAGGCGCAAAAAAAAATTTCCATGACAAGTGGCACACACTACTCGAAAGAGAGAGAGAGATAGAGATTCAAATAATAGTGAGTATATGAAGCCACTACATATACTTGAAGTTAATTTTTGATCGGATCTCTCGTGTGCATCGCAGGAAGAAGAGAAAACTCTTCTATAAATTTTTTTTTCTTCGCTTACTTATCGCGCACCAAGATATTTCGAAATAATCATCGAGTACAAATTCAACGCCGAAGTAAAAAAGAAAAAACCCTCGAAAATCTCTCGCGATCGACTCGAGTATATAATCCTCTCCTATTTGCTCAAGGATGAATCAGCGCGCGGCACCGCGAAAATTTTCTTCTTCTCTCTTTCTGTATACCATCGATTTCGTGCTCGCGTGTGCGCGAATGAGTCGAGCTGTGCACAGAGTGTGTATTTTTGTCGAGCGCGCCGCGAAGCATCCTCGGTGGCGGCGAATAAAATCACGATTTCGTGTTTAAAATTTAAATTATCCCAACTACTTAAGCGCGCGATGCGTGACCGAGCAGCAGCGGCGGCGGCAAAAAGGAAAGAAAAGAAAAAAAAAGTAGAAGAAGAATGAAACTCTCGGAGTTTATTTAATGAAAAAGTTTATCTTTCCAAGAGAATGTTTAAGAATCCACGTCGACTGCATAATATACACGTCAGAGAGCGAGTAAAGTTGCACCGAGCCTTTGATAAAGTAGGATAAGCGGGTCCACTCGGTCGCGCAAACACACACACACACACACACACACACGATCCGCTTGTGCAGTCGAGTCGTTCTTTTTCTTCTCTGCCATGTATATAGTTTCAAAACGATAAATTTTTACATAAGGTTTCGTTGGAGGGTTGGAGGGAAGGATGCGCACGTAATTTCAAAGTGTAAATCCTTATATAAATGCAAGAAAAACAACGAGCGAGAGAGAGCGATTAAAGTCGAGCAATTTATTGCTCAAAGAAAGAAAGAGAGAGAGACTTGTAAAGTAGCACGAGTTAGAGAATACGATGAGAAAAGGAAAGAAAAGAAAGAAAAATAATAATAGCAATGTACAAAATTTGCATTGCAAATGTATATAAAATACATGACTCTTGGCACGCTTTGCTCTCTGACGCTTTGCACACACACACACAGCGCGCGCAGAGTTTTTTTAACCTGATTTGGCGCGCGGCCGGTCGAGTGTGTGGTATGTACATGCCTGCCTGCCCGACTGACTGCCTAGCTACGTTTTTGGAGTACTCGTACATGACTGGCAAAAGAAAAGTCGAATAATAACGAGAGAGAAAGAGAGCGAGATGCTTTTAGCCCCGCCGCTGCTCTCGTATGTATAAGCTTTTGTGTGTCCGTGTCCGTGTCTGTGTGCGTGGGTTATATGAGCAGAAAAGCGAGATAACCGAGTGTCCAAATTCAAGTGCGCGGGTTGCTGGACTCGGCTATCGCACGAGCTATACACGAAAGATCGAGTTTCTCCTTTCTTTTTCTCTTTTTTTAATTCTGACGAACATCCCGCAGGATTGCGCTTAAAATCGATGATGATTCGGGCAGCTACATAGCTTAAATTCTATTATACAATTTCAATTAAACACTCATCTCTCTCTCTCTCTTTCTCCTCGTGCTATAACTATCCATCCCCCTCGCTCTAAATCGAAATGTCCACGGATGAACTTTTAATTGCACTTTCACGGCGCGCGCTCCAAGCCATTCGGTATAAACACACACACATACACATACAGATAAACGTTTTAATTAAATAAGTGCTGTTTAAAAGTTTGTAATCAGCAATGATGGTTACATGTATCGGGCGCAAACAAACCCCTTCCTGTAAGGGTAGAAAATACAAAAAAAAAAACGGAAAATCAGAGAATTACCAAAATCGTGTATAATTTGCACCAACGGATTTTAAACGAAGAACAGCAGCAGCTTTTAATTGCACAAAGTGCGGGGGAAATGTCGCGCGCGCTCGCCATGGATTTCTCGTTGGCTAATTCTCCGAGAGAGAGCCTCGTGTAACACAAATCCAATTCCCCCGGTTTTTCCGATAGTCGAAAAAGAGGAGGAAGGCTATATGCGTATAAAACGTTAGAGCAAACCAAATCCTCTCCGGCGATCGAGAGCCGCGCGTAGTGTGCAAGGGAAATAAATTATCGAACGATCAAAACTCGATGAAAAGTAAACTCGATCGGCTGTGTAAATTTGTAACACACGCGAGCGGGCGTTTACAAGATAAGGGACGTATACGGAGGGGTGGGAAGCTGTTTATATATAATGGAGTGCTCTACCTATTACGCACGGTAAACATTCGTCCCTATACACGCGCGGCTGTGTGTATGCGTGTGTGTGTTAGTGCAGCAACAACCTGCGCCGTTCAGCGCACTGCTCTCTACACGAAGACTAACTAGAGGAGTTGAAATACCTTCAGTCAACAGACGCGTGCAAGCGAGAGAGAGAGAGAGAGAGAGAGAGAGAGAAGTTTGGGTAACTTTGCTTGCCTCGTATACGAGAGCTCGCCCGCGCGCTGTATATAAACAGTTGCGCCGCGCGCGTGGCACAGATCGAGGCGCGATCGACTACTGCTACTACTACTACTGCTGCCGCTGTTATGCAGCAAGTAGTCACGTAGAACGTTAGGTCAGACGTGCCGCCGCGCCATGTGTTCGACTCGTCGTCGTCGTCCCGTTGCTGTTGCTGCACGTGTGGCGATGATCGTTCGAAATAAATTCGCATATTTGTCGCGCGCGAGCGAGCGAGCCAAGTAGATATATATGTCGAAAATTCAGGGCTAAACCTGTATCGTCGTTTTTAAGACCTGGCGTGGAACAGCGAATCCGAGATTATGATTCATTGCCGCAGCAAACATCTTAGGTGAACATACTCAAAATCGTAGTACTTGAACTTATACTATTATTTGGACTTAATCACTTGCAGATTTACACGTCAAAGGTACTCGCCATCTAGCTGTGGAGTCAGAAGCTGGCTAAAAAAATTACAAAAATCTTCTCTAAAATATACTCAAAATGGTACTTGAACTTATACTATTATTTGGATTTTATCACTTGAAGATTTATACATCAAAAGTACTGGCCATCTAGTGGTGGAGTTTGAAGCCAACTAAAGAAATAGAATTTGCTCAAACTTTGAGAATGCGTTTTTTAAGCATAACTATTGACGAGACGATACAGAAAACGCGAAGTTAATACGCGAACTACTGTTCAATTTTCGTAAATTATTACAAAAAGATTTTAGAGAAACAAGTTTTATTTGTAAGATTATTTCATTGTATTTCGTTTAAGCACCGAAAAACTGATGTTTGCGCACTGGCAATTGAGATAATTCATAAAAAGCCAAAATTATTTTAGAAAACATTCGATTTTGGCGGCAAGTTTAACATCGAATAACAATATAACAAATGAAAGATTGTTAAAAAATGTAGATTTTGAAAAAATAAAGTGAAATGAAGCGAGTTTAAATTTTAAACTTTGCCGGAAAACGTCAGGAGAATGTATAAACAGATAATTCAGTAAGTTGATTGTAAACAGTATGATCCTAAACGATTTTGGCATTAATCTTCAAACACTGCTTGAGTTTATAGTAAAAACAAATTAGTTTAAGTGTTGGGTTTCCCAAGGAAACAATCAATAATTATTATTACCCGAAGAAAAATTTTCCTCGTTTAATTTTCGTGGCACTAAGTAGAAGAATCTATCGTATATTTCATTCAAATGGATGAAAATGATAAGACTTACGAAGAAGTTGTCCCTAACGACAATTTACGTGAACACGACGATGTTGTTTCTGGCGACAAACAACACGTTTGTGATATTTGTCAAGAGGCATTTACACTAGAATCTAGCATGATAACACATCGAAACACAATTCACAATGAACAAAAAAATTACACGTGCGACCAGTGCAAGAAAATATTTGAATTTCGTAGTCATTTGAGTAGACACCAAATATCAGAACACAAAAATCACAATGATTTTGCATGTGACAAATGTGAGAAAATTTTTTTGAACAAATCGAGTTTGCTTACGCATCAAAAATTGGTACACAAAGATTGCGAAGATTACTCATGCAATAAGTGCGAGAGAAAATTTGAAAACAAATCAACTTTACTGAAACACAGAAAAATATTCCACGAAGTTTTAAAAGATTACTTATGTGAAATGTGCGCAAAGAGATTTGAAAATAAGCGGAGTTTGCTGGTACACGTAAAGGCAGTGCACGTGGGTCGCGAAGTTTTCGCATGTGACAAGTGCGGGGAGAAGTTCAGAAAAAAATCGCGTTTGCTCTCCCATCAAAAGACAGTACACGATGGTCGCAAAGATTACGCATGCGACAAGTGCGAACAGAAATTTAGAGGAAAATGGCATTTGCTAAGGCACCTAAAGATAGTCCATGAGGTTCGCAAAGATTACACATGCGATAGGTGCGAGAAGACATACTTTGGTCAATGCAATTTGATAAGACACACAAAAACAGTTTATGAAAGTCGAAAAGATTACGCATGCGACAAGTGCGAGAAGACATTTGGACAAAAAGTGAATTTGCTCTCCCATCAAACGACAGTCCATGAGGGGCGCAAAGATTTCTCATGCGACAAGTGCGAGCAGAAATTTGGGAAAAAAGTTTCTTTGATCAGACACCAAAAAATAGTACACGAAGGTAACAAAGATTTCGCGTGCGACAAGTGCGAAAAGAAATTTGGACAAAAAGATGCTTTGATCAGACACCAAAAAGCAGTACATGAGGGTCGCAAAGATTTCACATGCGACAAATGCGAGAAGAAATTTGGAAAAAAATATAATTTGCTTTTACACCAAAAGACAGTCCATGAAGGTCGTAAAGACTACGCGTGCGACAAGTGCGAAAAGAAATTTGGGTTTCAATGCAATTTGATAAATCACCAGAAGATAGTACACGAAGGTCGCAGAGATTTCGCATGCGACAAATGTGAGAAGAAATTTGGACGAAAATTTTATTTGCTTTTACACCAAAAGACAGTTCATGAAGGTCGCAAAGATCACGCATGTGAAAATTGCCAGAAGAAATTTGGACGAAAATCTCAATTAATCAAACATCAAAAGTCAGTTCACAAAGGTCATAACATTTGATTTGCTCATAAGTTTTCAATGAAAAGTGATAATCCTTATTTAACAATTGTAAATGTATGTAGATAAAAGTATGACAGTCTTATCCTTAAAATTTTAGTCCAACTCCTAATTTTTTTTCTCAATTTGGAAAAGTCTGATTTCCATTTGCAATTGAATGGTTTCTAGCTATGATAGTAATGAAATCAAATATATTTTGAGAATTATTTAGCACAACTGAAATTTTCCTTTTTCAAACTATAATTACAACCAAAACTTTACTCTAGAAGAATTCAAAATCGTGGTAATACTTTTTTTCAAAAGATTAGATGAGTGCAAGTATGACAGTTTTATCCTTGTAACTTGAGTTACAAGAACAAGTCATGCACTGTATATTTGTAACAAAATTGTAACAGAAAATGAGCTACAAACAAGTTGATTAAGGGTAATGTATTTTATGTTTCCGATTATTAAGATATAATACTGAATGTTTTGCATTTTATATGTTCATTTCAATCAAGAAGACCATTAAGAATAGTCACTTTAAAATCCAACTTAATCCACTAAATTACTTAAGCACAAAAATGTTCGAAGAATCAATCTATTGAAATAACAATTTGAAGACTTCGTGAAAGCATTTGCGTTTAAGGTATAATTAATTATATCAAAACTTTCAGTGCACACGGTATACATTTATGCGAAATACGGATTTTGATAGTTTTGAACTATTCATCGGTCTTCATTGAAATTTGAGTCATTCGGTAACATATTTCGATGTAAGGCAAATGAAAAATTGAAGTATTCGTACCTTACAGACGAGCTCATTATAAAGCATTTGAAATAGCTAATTTCGAAATTGATTCATATGTCCAAACTATAAATTTTATCCTTAGTTATGATTAATATTCAATCGTTATTTATCAAAAAAGTTGATTTTTTTAGACACCCCTAGATTTGTAATCGATTCATTAAACCTAAAATATATATGCTTAAGGGGTACTATTTTTCATTATCAGTAAGTGGATACTGCGAGATCTACGCACTTATAAAGTGATAAATATAAGTCATTGAATCGGAGCAAATACTAATTTATTATCATTTATCGCTATCTGGCGGTATAAATTGTCATGTAATGAATATAACGTAATTACACGAAAGGGCTGCACGAAAGACACGTATCACGCGCACAAGCACGTCCAAATACACAGCATCTCATATCGTATCCAGCGTCAAGGATGATTCCCAACATTAGGACATCGAATGTACGGAGGTCGGAGGCGCATATAATAATAACGTGCACGTGTGAGAGGCGTCGCCAGAGCTCTGCCTATTATTATATATAAGGTGTGTGGAGCTGTTGCTCCTGTCCGACGCGCGTTTCACTCTCGTGGCGTCTCTCTCTCTCTCTCTCTCTCTCTCTCTCTCTCTCTCTCTCTCTCTCTCACCTATAAAGCGATACTCTGTACTTGGCAGTGAGGAATAAGCCTGACATTATACAATGCACGTATCAATCAAAAGCTAGTGTGTCGCCGTCGACACAGACACTCTCGCGTATAATATATACATGTGACACACACGCATACCCACCCAAGATACGAGAGGGCAGAGCAGCATTCAATTTACGTTGTATTTTCAAACTATTTCTGGGCAGTATGTAAGTAATTCTACACTTTACCTGTCATTTTTTTTCTTAGAATGTGTTTTAATTCTTATTCCGCTCCTAGGATTCTACGACCTTCGTGAACTGTCATTTGGTGGGAAAGCAAAATCAATTTGTGTTTAAATTTTTTCTCGCATTTATCGCATGCGAAATCTTTGCGACCTTCGTGAACTGTCTTTTGATGTAAGAGCAAATGCCCTTTTCGTCCAAATTTCTTTTCACACTTGTTACAAATGTAATCCTTGCGACCTTCGTGTATTATTTTTTGGTGGTACATCAAATTTGATATTCGAACAAATTTTTTCTAGCACTTGTCGCATGCATGATCGTAAACACCATCGTGTACTGCTTTTATATGGTTGAGCAAAGTCTTTTTGAGCCCAAATTTCTTTTCGCATTTGTCGCATTCGAAATCTTTTCGACCTTCGTGTATTATTTTAAGATGAATGAGCAAATTTGTTTTTCGTGTAAATTTCTTCTCGCAATAGTCGCAAGCGAAATCTTTACGACCTTCATGTACTATCTTTTCATGTTCGAGCAAATTCTGTTTGTACCCAAATTTCTTTTCGCACTTATTGCATGCGAAATTTTTGCGACCTTCGTGTACAAAACTTTGGTGATATTGCAATAGTGATTTTCGGAGAAATTTTTTCTCGCACTTGTCGTATGCGAAATCTTTGCGACCATCGTGCATTGCTTTTATATGGTTTAGCAAAGTCTGCTTGAGCCCAAATTTCTTTTCGCACTTATTGCATGCAAAATCTCTGTGACCTTCGTGTACTGTACTTTGGTATCTAATCAAATTGCTTTGCTCCCCAAACTTTTTCTCGCACTTGTCACATGCATAATCTTTGCGACCATCGTGTACTGTCTTTTGGTGTTTTCTTAAATAGGTTGAACGCCTAAATTTCTTGTCACACTGGTTGCATGCGTAATCTTTTGGTTTGTCGTGAACTATATCTCGATGTGTTATCATGCTTGATTCCAGTGTAGATGCCTCCTGACCAATATCGCTGACGTGTTGTTTGTCGTCGAAAAAAACAATGTCGCGTTCACTTGAGTTATCTATATTGATATAACTTCCTCAGATTTTCTTTCACTTTCATCCATTTTGGCGTTAAAATTAGATGATTCCTTCTATTTAGTTTTCCGAAAACGAGGTGAGTAAATCTTATATTTATTAGTTATTTTTAACGTAGTTTAATATTTTTATATCATTATCATATTCTTCGTTTCAATTGAATATTGAAGAAAGAACAGAAAATAGAGAGTCGATATTATCGAAATTTGCATTATCATAGAAAAATTCATTCGATGTACATTTTTGTGTTTTAGAGCTTATGCAGTAAAACTTCTCTTGATAGATACCTCTTAAAAGCGGACAAATTTTGCGTTCTCGGCAGAAATACATTGTTTCTTATCAGGACTAGCCCCTCTTAAAAGCGGACAAAAATACCTTTCAATAGCGGAAACCTCTGTTAACGAATACTTTTTTTGTACATTTCAATCATTTTAATGGACACTGCTTGAAAAAATATTGAGACAAATATACAAAAATTTCGAAAAAATCATCAAAAATGAAAAAATACCCGCAATTTTATACGTTATTGATTATTAACATTTATTTCTCATTCATTATGAGGCAATGAATGCATAATAATAGTATTTTTAATTTTATATTTCATTTATTTCATTTTCATTGTGAATAATTCATTTATTATTTATTTATTTACCTTCCTTTTTTACAAAGGCCTACAGGGGGCATATGCCCGTGCGTAGGACGGAACTTAAAACTATAAACTAATCACAAATCTACTATTTAAGTAAACAATATATAAAATTAGATTGTAAATATATACAAATATACAATTGCCAAGTACAAATGAATTAAAACTAGTATCATTAATTAAAACTAATATCATTAGTTTTATGTTCATTTTCTGTCCACCTCATGAAAGCGGCCATCTCTCAATAGCGAACAAATTCTTCGAAACCATCACCGCTAAAGGGAAGTTTTACTGTATGTACATTAAAATCAATCACTTTTATTCGTTATTCTAGTTTCTTAAGAACCTCAGTAAAAAAAACAATTTTCAGTACTAGCGCCCAATACAAAGAAAATTTGACCCTATTCTAGCCGAAAATTTGACAGGTATATTATGGAATTATTCATATCCATGCAGTATTTCAGGTTAAATTTTGTATTTTAGTGAAAAGGAATAATGACGTAATTTACTCATTAACGTTTCCAATCAAGTTGATTATTGTATTGCTATAAAAATGTTTTACTAAAAGACAAACATTGATAGAAGTCATGGCATTATGTGACATCGAGCGTTAAATCGTCATTTTTTTTATTCAAGACAATGAACAATATAAAAAATGTCTTTTTTTTTGACGATCGACAAAACAATTAATGTTATTTTTATAATCAAGATGCTCTCATATCACTAGTTATATAATATTAATTTATTCATTTCATCAAACTTTCAATGTCCCACGAGCTCGGATCATGAAAACGTGAAATGTGCAAATGAAAAAAAAAATTCGACGTAACACAGCGAATAAAACTCGAACAGCGCGGTATAACAAGCGAATTTCCCGCTTTTGAACCGTATACACATCCGTATTATATCTTGAGCATTTCCTCGAACGCTCCGCACGAAATTTTACACCGTATTCGCGACTCGGAGTAATAGAAAAGGTGGTGCGCCTTAAAGCCCGAAACACACAAACTTTCCTAATAATCGCGCGGACGCAATCGTGAAATATCACTCCGAGCTCTCGTGCATTATAGAGCTGAATTATTAAAGGGACTGCGAGCTCGATTGCAGTATAGCAGGGGAAGGAAACGCAACGACGGCAGCGGCGGAAGAAGTTGCGTCCGGCGCGAAGATATACGTATAGGCATTTATGTGGATAATAACGTGGCGTTAAGCACGAATGCTGCAGACTATGTATAGGAAGAAGAAAACACGTGTTTGTTTACGAGTTTCGTTGCAGGCAACAATTCGCGGCTCTCTCTCTCTCTCTCTCTCTCTCTCTCTCT
>CACVKI010143932.1:0-12000 GCA_902732785.1 Trichogramma evanescens | reverse complement strand
GCCATCGCTGTCTTCAGGCTGAATGCCAATTATTCTGTGCAGCTTCCTTTCGATGATCAGCAGTGGCTTTAGGTGGGTATCATACACACCCCCCCAGCCAACTATGCCATAACCAGTTACACCATAAAACAATCCATGCAGAACTTGTATCATTTGATTCCTTGATAAAATGCACTTCAATCTGTAAAATATATACAGCAAGTATTTCGTTCTTCTTGTCAAAACATCCACGTGCACCTTCCATCTCATATGCTCATCAAAAGTCACGCCGAGATATCTTGCACTGGACACTCTATCCAGACTACATTCATTAATACAGATATTTAGGCTCTCTGGTACTGCATCACGTGACTTTCCGAACGCTAAGTAATATTAAATACCCGAGCCGCTGCACGCGCGGCTCGTTAGAAAACGTTATTATTTTACATAAAAGTATACGCGCGACGAGTTTTAAATTATTTACTTCGCTCATAGCCGAGGATGCGTAAGGTTAAGTGTTTTTTTTTTTCCTTTTACCAACTTCTTCTATTTACGGAACGAATCGCGCGCAATTTTTTCTCTTAATTAAATAGTAAAAATGTAATTGGAAACGGACAGCGACAGTTATAACGCACTGTGCGGCGGAATGAATCGAGGCTCGCTCGCTCGTCGTATTACATATACAATAAAGTGTGTCGTTATAAAAGTGCTAAATACCAATACGTCGCGAGCGAGAGTCCGCCTGTCGCTCGCGCCTATCGGTTAACCATAGCTATTTACGCGGCTGACGTTTTCCTGTGTGTGCTGCGCGCCTCTTTAGCCTACTACATACAGTGTGCACTGCTGTGTGGCTGTGGCGCAGGTATGCAGTATACGCGCGTCGCAAGCGAAGTATTGTCTTTCGCTTCGCTCTCGCATTCATAAACGCGCGAGAATCTCGCGCGCGTTCCTGCGTATATACGCGTGTGTATATAATATGCATGCATTAATTATCCGCAAACACCCGTAGGATTTATCCGTTTTTCTCATCGTTGGAAAAACAATTTTTTTCTTCTCTCTCTCTCTCTCTCTCTCTTTACCTCGCTCGGTAATACAACAACGATTCTTGCGTACGTGTGTCTTTTTATGAACACGCGAAGGGCATCGTCGTCTTCATCTCGGCTCTCCTGTGCTTTTTTTTTTCTTCTACTTCTTCTTACACGTGCACGACGCGATGCGTAGTACACGCATACACACAACATGAAAACGGGGCTTATCCGTGTGACGATAAATAATAATTATCGCCTCTGTACACATTGTATTATATATGTAATAAGCCGCGCGCGAGTATAACACAAAGGCGTATATGACAACGACGTCCTACTTTTCTATTATATACTCATTTCTGCTGCTGCGCAGGTGTGTGTCTGCAAATTATAATATGCGTACGCAGCGTACAGTGGAAGATGATTCCTCGAGATTGGATCATTTTTTTTTCTACTTCTTATTCTCATCTCGATGCAGCATCTCAGGTGGTATTGATAATTACACACGTAGTAGTAGTGGATCTGTGCGGTGTACAACGACGACGACGACGATATCGCGTCATTATCATCAGGTGCGTGGAGAGATACACGTGTCCGATGCCATTGAATGACTTTTCGATTGCGAGAGAGCCGTATTATGGGCATGAATGAACGAGAGAGAGAGAGAGAGAGCCGCAAGATCCTTTATTTATCGCGTGTGCGAGTACTTTTTTTTTCATCGCCTCGACGACACGAGATTGATGGGTTTTTAACCTAGATTCGACCGCCAGCCAGTTGAAAAATGAAAAAGGAAAGAGTATCGGTTGGAGGTAAATCGTATCGTTTTTTTGTTGTTGGCTGCTGTTGGATGATAATAAGATCGACCTCGGGCTCTCATTGTGATATTAATTCGAAATGTCTCAAAGTCAAGAAGTGACATTCACACCCGCGAATGCATCAAATTTTAAACGCGCGCGACGAAAGAGCGTCTTACTGAAAAACAGGTTTTATCTTTCCTCCTCCGAGCTGCTATCATTAGTCATTCTTATAATATACGAAAAATTTGTTACGCTCGACGATGTATGCGTAGCAGAAGCAGCAGAAGCAGCAGCAGCAACACACAATATATAAATACGAGCTTTAATACACAATAAATATATATACGCTGATAATAATTGGTCGTCACTTTTCAGATAATCCATCGGGACATGGCGGCGCGCAACGTGCTGGTGGACCACAACAAGCTGTGCAAGATCGCCGACTTCGGCATGTCGAGATTCGCCGACGAGAACGGCGAGGTGATCGAGACGCGCCACGGCCAGCGCAACGCCCTGCCCATCAGATGGATGGCACCCGAGTCGCTCATCTATTCTCTGTTCACGACCAAGACCGATGTCTGGAGCTTCGGCATCTTGATGTGGGAGATCGTGACGCTCGGTAAGTCAGATTCGCGATCTCGCTGTACACACAGAGTTTCCTTTTTTATATACGATTGAGTTATTTTCCCGAGAGAGCTAGCTCGCTCTTGTAAATTTGTACGTAGTATTATGAATAATGCAACGAGACCACCACCGCCAAGGGTAAATTGATTTTTTGATCTCCTTTTATAGTCGACTGACGGTTTACTCGGTGCGCGCACGTGGCTCGAGCTTCCAGCGCGTGTTGCACTTTTTTTTATTTAAACTCATTTTTAACGGTGCGTCTTGTACGTTACATTGTCCGCACGGCGAGATAGACGAGAAATATATCCTAATGAGATTCGGATGTTTCACGTTATATCATCGATCAGCGAGCCGATGGACTTGTTCGAGATATTTTTCCTGCTGTTTTTTTTTTTGTTTCGTTATTGCTATTTGTACTTTTGCTCTTCTTCTATTGCCTCGATGATGAGCCGCGCACGACAGTCAAGATTGATTAGCCATGTGATACACATTTGCGCGCGGGGCTAGCGATATTTTCTATGAAAAAACTCTAAGGGCAAACGTTTCATCAATCACGAAAGCTATACAGTCGTAAAATAAACATAAATAAATAAAAGCAGCTTGAGTTTCTAACGACGTGGTTGATTTATTTTTTTGTTTTTTTCTTTGTTCCACGCAGGCTCGACGCCGTATCCAGACATGACGGCCAGGGAGGTGATGCGCAGCGTCCAGAGCGGCTACAGGCTCGAGCGGCCCTCGCACTGTCGCAGCGAGCTGTTCCGAGTGATATCGCGCTGCTGGCACCAGGATCCCGATCGCAGGCCCGAGTTCGCCTCGCTGAGGCGCGAGCTAGCCCAGCTGCTCGAGGACGGCATGAACGGCCACTACGTCGATCTCGAGAGCTTCGCCTCCGAGTGCACGGATTAGGATATGGACGACGAAGAAAAAAATAACAGACACACATGAAGAATCGTGTGAAACGTTCTTCGTTGTTTTATTTTATTTCTCTCACACTCTCTCTTTCTGTTCTCTTTTGTCAGCAGCCTGTGGCAGAGTGTACTTCATTTTTGTATTTTTCTTCGATGTTTACAAAGCTTTAAGTCGTAGTGCCGTAAGAAATATATATTTAGTAAGATGCGTCGTGCGTTATTGTATTTGTGTGTGTATGTATTAGTCGGTGTGCTTTGTATTGGTGAAAATTGTATTCTCGAAAAGAAATTTTTGAACGAGTGAAAAAATGGAGCTCGGAATATTTCACGGTTTCGGTGCAAATCTCAACAAAAAAATCCAAAGAAAGGCATTATTAACGGAGAATAAAAGTAAGAATTGGTCATGAGTGTGTATTTTTATGTAAAATTGTGTGTGTGCGCTCGTGTGATTGTGTAATTTCATTTTTAAAAGCTTTCTTTGACTGTGCAGTCGTATTGCGAAACGAGCTTGTCAAGTATTTTTTTTCTATAATATTAAGCTAAGTGCGAATCGCGTCTAGAAAGTACACATGTTATTGTTTAACAATGAATCGACATCAGTGATGTTCGCGCCATTTTTCTAAGCTCATCATACTGACCCCTACTTAAACTTATTTTATATATTTTTATCTTATTCGTATGTATTTTACATAAAAAAAATATGTATTTGGCCGGCTAAGGTGCAACACTTTAGGAAAACCGTATATCAAATTAGTGCGTAAGTAATTGTCGATGAGCCAAGTCTCATTTTTTCGGTTTGACAGTTTTAATTAATTAATCCGTATTATGTATTTGTAAAGTCATAACACGTGCTCTTCTCGCTATGAGTAGTAGAAAAAACTTTGTAATTAAGGAATTTTGTACATACCTCATGAAATCAAATATGTATCAGTTATTTAATGTAGGGTAATTAATAGCTATATTACTTATATTGCGCAGAGTTGTTGAATCCAAGTCACAGATATGAATGGCGAAAAATTTGATGACGCGAATCAACTTAACAATGTCTTATTTTTAATGAATCTAGTCTTTCGACATACTTAGAGTAAAGATCAAGTCGCTAATAATTTCGTTTTCTCGTCTATAATATTATTTGTACACAAGTGCGATATACTTTATAATAATGGCGTTGTTATGGATTATTTTGATCTTGACTCCATTTTTGTCTGTTGATATTTTACGTAGCTTACATACTGAATGGTATGTTTATTTTTTGAATATCAAAATTTATATTCTAACGATAATGATTGCTCTCATGGCAATCTTTCATATCCGTCCAGTAGCAAAAAATTGTGATTCACGTATAAAAATCAACAAATTATAATTCCATATTATTGTAATGTAAATAATGATATAATTTATACTTAAAAAAAGAAAACGATGTAATAAAAAAAATCAACTTTGTAAGTAAACGTTATCACATATTTTTAAAATGGAATTTCATTATTGACTCCCATCATTTTTCATAATCTGTTCGTCGTATGTAAATTACTGTACAATTAATCGCAAATAATTTGACCAAAGAATGTAAGTAAATAGCCTTATCGCGCGAGTAATGTTTCTACGTAAGCAAGCGTGCAGCTTGTTATTTTTGACAATAGTTAGCTCATTAATTGTAGATGTCGCTTAGCCAACCCCCCAAGCGGTCAAATCAAATTTAGTAGTTATATAGATTCTTATATCTATATTGACCTGCGTTGAACTATGGTATATGTCCGTTATTGCCCATGTCTTATATCTTGACTTGTGATATTGGGCGTCGAAGTCAAAAAATTTTGCTCGAAAAATAATTCGATATTCGGATTCCTCGTCGAATTTCACATGAATTTGAGTTGTCACATTCCACCCGCGGATAATTAATACGACGAGAATGCGTTTAATTGAGATTATTTGTATCCTACGCGTGTTAATCTCCGGGGGTACGCCGCCATATTGGTATAGCTATTACTATATCTATATATATAAAGTTCGACGCCCAATAGTAATTTTATAAAAAGAAACCCACGCGATAGAAAATCAACTTTGTAAGTTAACGTTATCATATATTTTTAAAATGGAATTTCATTATTGACACTGATCATTTCTCATAATCTGTCAATTACTCTACAATAATTCGAAAATTACTTGACCGAAGAATGTAATTCCAATTCTTATATAATCTACCTTATTACATTAACTAGGCCACGTTTTGTCGTAAATGAAAGAATAAAACAATTTTTCATTTTTTAACTTTCTAGAATTCTACAGGATAATCTCTCAATCGGCAATTGATACACTAATTATTTCATGTACAGTACACGTAACTGTACTTTACTTTGTAGTTAAGAAAGGTTTTCAATGGCGATATTAAATTCCTTCAATCATTTTTTTTTTCATTCAATTGATCAAAAAGCACATTGCGTTATATTCAGGTGTCATTTTCCCGATGTGCAATACAAATTAAAATATTTTCAATCAATCGCAGCCCATTGAAGACACAAAGTACCGTTACAAGAATGTATCGACAGATGAAATCTTCGCGATTTTTGCAGCGAAATCAGGACGAAATTTCAACACCCGATCGGGTGATCGTAATTTTCATTTTAATTTCCAACGCACGAAGAAAATGAGAAAAAAAATCATCGAATACACGGTGTCTCTCTTCAAAGGCTTTTAAAACCATGCGTTACTTACAAATCGACTTGGCCAGCCTACTTTCGCGCTTCTTTTTTTTTTCATTTATCACAGGGGCTGCTGCTGCTCTTTTAAAATCGGAAAACATCTCTCGCTTTAACGATTCAATTCCGTGCGAGGCCGACACGCGCACGCAAATCGTTAACGCAAATTGGCTCGCGCATTCCGGAAATTCAGGGAGTCAAGCCGAAAGGGATGACGCTAGTTGACTGCGTGTACCGCACACACGAGCCGCAGCACGTCAGGCTGCCGAGTAAGTTGGGTTTAATGATACAGGCGCGCGACTAAATAGTCGCGAGTCCGAGAGATCGACGTGATTTATCGAAGCGTTTACCGGGAGAGCAGAGCACACAAACTCATTTTTTCCCGGCCTTTTTTGCGCTCACTTTTTTTCTCTCTCTTTCAAAACTATTTTCAGTACATTGTTAACAGAGAAAGAGACTTTCTTTGCAAAATTCATTCGAAACGTCGAGCGTCTCTCTCTCGAGGGTACGTATATATACGGTAACACGAAGTTATTGACCATATAAACGCGTCGGAAAAGGCGCGACTTTCCCAACTACTCGCTGCTGCCGCAACAACAACGCAATATCATCAATCAGTCGCGATACGTTGGCTACGTTTGTTATATTGCGCTCGCGGAAAAATGCGCGCATCGAGAGACGTCGACGTTTGACGCGCAGTGGACCACTCTGAATTCTTCGAAGCTGAAAGTGAACGCGACTAGCGGCGCATCGCGCGACTTTTTTTTTTGTTCTTTCGCTCATATACACTCGCGCGCGTCTATCGGTCAACGCTTCGACGAGCGAAATGGGAAAATCGGTATACGGTGTATCGGTAAATCAGCTTGCACAAAAGCTTCGGCGCAATTTTCCCGCCGCTTCTTTCGTGTGTATGTACATCTCGCCGAGAGAGTCTAAAATTGTCGACATAAATCGCGGCGGAGGCAAATTAAAATGGAAATTCGGTCCACGAAGTGTATCCGTAATTTTTTTCTCTCTAGACTTTTGCTTTCTTAGTAATCTGGTCGAGAATCAACGCCGAGCAGCGAGATTCACTTTCGATCGAATTACAACAACGGAGCGTCGTTATTAAACCAGACCGGAGCGAAGATTATTAAAATTATGATCCCGCGCGCCCGAGAGAGGAAAAGTTCATATTATATACACGCGATATGCGCCAACGATGCTACATACGAGCGCGACCTTCTGATTTTCAGATTCATATTATAATTGTGATTTCATTTCGCAAACAATGCGAGGTTTCCATCGTCCAATTGATTTCGTTTTAAACTACGGGCAATTAGACGTGGATTGATTATAATGATTTCTCTGCTTAGAAACGATGACTATCGTATTATTCTTTCATCGATTACGAGCGAGCCTAGCACAGATATTATAAGTATAATACATTGTATGTACACGGCGATCGGTATACGCGAAAGGAAGAGGAGGAGAAAAAAAATCGTGAAAAATTCGAGCCACGAGTGAAATTATCCCGCGTAGCATAGAAAGTTTTCCGAGACGCGCGAGCGTCTGTCGTCGTCGTCTGAACATGCGCATATTAAATTCATCGATGACAATAATGCCGATGGAAGCTGCCTGCGAGCAATTATCTAACGGACATAAACGATTCGCGCCGCGCGCATGCAAGTGCCCATCGATCGTTCGTCGCCGTTTTTATCATCAATTTTCTCCTTTCATCGTTGAATATAGCGTTGAATATCATAAGTTAGCGGAGATAGTAGGGATGGTGTCAAAGATTTTAGGAAATAATTAACGCGATGCCTCGAAAACTTTAGAAAATTCCGGAACTGTTTAGGCAATCGTTTCAATGACTAGAATAGTAAAGATAAAAGCTCATAGCATTGCCTAATCCACATTAGGCAATTTGTGAACTAATATATTAAAGATGCTATTTTTCTGTAACATAGTTTTGTAAGTTTCTTTTAAGGGGACCTCCCTCCTCCAAATTAAAAAGAAAAAATATTTTTTCAAAGATTTATTTGTAATGGAATAAAACGACATATCTTAATGAAACTTTTTATACATACTTTATTGACCTTATACTATATAAAAAAATTTTTCCAAAATTTTTTGCCACCGAATGTCGTCTGCTACAATTGCTTTAACAGAATACGAAAAAAAACCGCGGCGGGAACGATAAAGAAGAAACCATTAATTTTATCACCCTTAAATTTTAACACAATAATCTGCCCATGTTACTGCTCAGAATGAACTAGAATGGAAAAAAAAGTTTGATTTTCGAAAAAACGCCGCCATTTCTTTATTTTTTAACCAATGATTTTCATTCTAGTTCATTCTGAGCAGTAACATGGACAGATTATTGTGTTAAAATTTCAGGGTGATAAAATTAATGGTTTTTTCTTAATCGTTCCCGCCGCGGTTTTTTCGTGTTTTTTTGAAATAATTTTATCAGACGACACTGGGTAGCAAAAAATTATAAAAAAATTTTTGTATGTAGTATAAGGTCAATAAAGTATGTATAAAAAGTTTCATTAAGATAAGTCGTTTTATTCTATTACAAATAAATCTTTGAAAAAACATTTTTTTTTCAATTTGGAGGAGGGAGGTCCCCTTAAGACAACGGTCGGTCTTGTCTTTATCGACATAAACACTAATTAGTACCTAAGTTATCGCTAGATGGCGCATGTCAATATTTTCGAAAACCGCAAAAGGAACAGCAAACTGCTTAAAACATATAAGAGTGGATATAATTGATAATCAAATGCTAGAAAGTTCAATTCTTTTTTAGATTGGGCAAGGTATTTTACTTTTGACATAAAATATTTTAGTCATTGTTGCTAATGCATAAACGATTCTGAAATTGTCAAAAATTTCCCAAGTATCGCGGTAATCCACCAAAATCTTAAATACTCCTGCTTTTGCCTAAATGCAGCTTTTACCAGTAACGTATACCTGTACGCATGTAACGTGCAGTAATTCGAAAGTGACATGTATACTTCGGAAAAGTTCATAGTGATCTTTGAAAAATACGCGAATCTTTTCACTTCTCCTCCCGCCGTATTATCGAAAATACAGGAAAAAAAGCTCTCTTTGGCAGGATAAAATCGCACGAATTCCGAGACGCGCTTTTTGCGGGTCGAAGCTAAAAATAGCCTCCCGCTCGGTAGCCGCGATGCTAATTATCATCGGGTGCGTACGTTCGTACGCGCACACGAGCCAATAAAAACTAATAATTTCGCGAGCGAACGCCGAAATAATTGGTCGTTGGTGCATTCGCATGGACCTCTGCAGCGTATATATCGATAGTCGCGCCGGCGTCCGTGAAAGTATATATGATATACTTACAGTCTGGCAGTGCACCGCCGGCAATAATGATCGAGATCGATGAGCGAAAATTGGGTAAAGGATATAATTTTTCTCATTGCTTCCTTCTCGGGCCGCGGCGCAGCCGCGACGAATCGTAACGAGTTCATTATTGCGCGATCGGCCAATTGAACCCACCACATAATATCTACGATATCTGATACGAATCAGGGCGTTGGTGTTGTTGTTGTCGTCGTCGTCGTTCTTATGTTTACATATAGAACTGACAAGCGCGTGGACGTGTCGCACGCGTCCGTCTCGACGCGATACGATCGTCTTTCGGTGAGAGTAGTTGTACGCCGGCCGTGATTGGAATCTAAAAAATTCATCATCTCTCTCTCTTCGCAACGTAATGTAATGTAATGATAAAATACCGCGAAAAAAAATCGATGCGACTGCTTAATAGGATACATTATCCGCGCTTTATAGCTCGCGATTTTCGACGATCGCGACAGTACGGCATAGAAATGTGCAATCAAGCATCGTAAAGACCGTCTGCGAGCCATCGTCGCGGAGAAGAAGAAGATTTCGTCGTCGTCGTCGTAAAACGCATACGCAGACGTACTTATTACTCGCGCGCGTATCATTATACTTTCGAATTCTCTAATAATAATCGCCGAGGATAGGACATCTTTCTTTTCTCCCTGCCGCGCGTATCAGACGTATTATATGAATGTCGGATTTGCAAAGCTCGCGGGACCATTACACAGCAGCGGCGGCAGCAGCATCGCGTCGTCGTAAATATGCTAATAATTGTCAAAGAGCGACTCGACTTGGGCTAATTTGAATAGACTTAACGAATTTTACTTTCTTTAATCTAAGCTCTCGTGGATATATACAGCTGCAGGGACAATGCACGAGTGACTTTCGCGTTGAGCGGAGATCGTGCGGCAACGCCCACGCGGAAACTCGCGAGCACGGGAGTCCTCTTATTTTTATGCACATAATATAGTCCACTGAAATCTTACATTGCATTTACACGAAAGTGGATAAAGTTTAGTTTTCTTGTGTTTTCGATACCGCATGTTAGCGCGCGAGTTCATAAGTGAAAAAGCCATCGCGATTTTAAAAATCGAATTTAACTCTCCTAGAACCAATTTTTGAGAACATACTCAAGAGATCATATGCGTGAAATTTGTCTTTTTTCACAATCTCTCAAACACTTTTTAGTCAGATCATTGATGGTAGATGTCGCATTATTAACCCCCAAGCAGTCAAATCGACTTTAGTAGATATAAGCTGCTTTGAACTTACTATGGTAAAATATCTTTCCTTTATATTTATTTTTTATACATGAAAAATTAATAAAACAATTTTTTTATAATTTCATATAATATCCTCCAAGTATTTTCCAATATCCAAACTGTTCCTTTTATAATACGAAAAACCTGTCACACGGAACGTGTAACTTTTACCGTGATTTTATTAAATCCGTCAACAAAAATTTTTTTATAAAACCTCAAATATATCACACACATGAAGTTCTGGGTACTTGTGGTGATATATACAGAGAAACAAACAAGTCTTGTATATCGATATTTCTAATTGAAATTTAATAACAATATCGAATCGGTATCCTTTTGCAGTAGGTCGATATATCGCGTAGGCGAGAAAATCTTTTCGGCGCAGGAGATATAAGTCCTTTAAACTGTGCCTCGCTTAAGAACAGTTGCATCGTGTGTAGTTTGCGCAGCCGATCGACGAAATTCAAGGACTAATGCGGCGCGCAACATCGTACGAAGGGGGGAAAGCGAAGGTACGTGCATTATATATACGCGACTGTGCTTAAATGTACCTTGACTTTGAAAGCGAGCCTGTCTCGGAGTCGTGTCCTTTATTACACGACGACGCCACGCGCTTGTGCACTAATAGCGTCACGTGTGCATTTTTGTTTCCTCGCGCTTTCACACAGACACACAAGCAGCAGCACGTGTGTCCCGATCGCGAAAAATCCCGATGTCCTGTCACCTCGAAACTCGCGCGTGTATATATAAACGAGAAGAGCTGTTAACCTTTCGCTGGCTGTGGAACGCGCTCGAGGAATTCGCGCCTTATCGGTGCCTCCGCGCGCGATATGTGTAATACGCGGATGCAAAGGAAGAAAGGAAGGAAGGAAATGTACACACACACGTTACTTTTCGCACATATACATCGACTGCTCGGTCGACTTGCGTTTATTGCCCATATCTTCTCTCTCTCTCTCTCGAGACACACGTATGGTACGTATGGTATATATATGGGCTATTCCACAACAGGTGTTGCAGGCCAAAAAAATGAAGTTGAAACTAATCATGTACTCTTCAAGAACACAATGAAAAATGAAAATCCTGAACATCTCAGCCCTCTAGGTCCAACCCTATTGAATTTTCAGGGCTTCAAAGTTGGATTTTCATGTTTTGAGGATATTCTGCTTGCAATTCTGATTTTCTGGGGTTAACATGAAAAAATTGCTGAACCATGTTTTTTCATGTAAAATTTGATGTAGAATTCAAATCTGTACTCAAAAATGTCATTCATAACCTCAAAACCCCTTAAAATAGAGACAACAGTGTAAAATACCATGAAAGTCAAAAAATAAATGTGTTCGTATACCTCAAATTGGCCT